>VBVQ01002180.1:0-26976 GCA_011636635.1 Tetramorium simillimum | reverse complement strand
AGCGCGTGTGCATGCACGACGACGAAGTTATACCCACCGCGCTCCTTGTCAATAACGTGAAGTTGCCGGCGGTGCGGGTGGACGTGTGGTGGCCGAATACCGCGGTGGGTATAACTTCGTCGTCGTGCATGCACACGCGCTGTGACATGGCGACGTCGGCGGACGCGCTCGCGTGAGAGCCGCGGGATCGAGGAGCCGCGTGGAACCGTCGTCGTCTATCGATTATCCGGTCGCTGCTTGCTGCCGCCGCCACCGTCGACGCCAGCACGCCGACGACGCCGAGGGGCGCCCGAGGTTCGGGATCGCCGAAGTCGCCGCGGCGGGCCCGCGAAGTCGAGGGCCGGCGATGCCGCGCCGCGGCGCGGATTAACCCGCCCGATACACCCGCCTGCCCGCTCGACGTTAATTCCCCGGTGAACGACGGCGAGATGGACGCGGACGAGATTCTCTGCAGGATCTTCGGCGCGAGCCCCGAGCACGCCGCCGCTGCCAAGCCCAAGGACGAGCATCTCGGACAGTCTAGGTGGGAGACGTTTCCTATCCGGAGCATAGACTGGCTTCGCTCCTCTGCGAAGCCTCTCGCTCCTTTTTCTCGTCGTGGAGCACGAGACTTCATGTCCCAGTTTTGTGATCGTTCATTCTTCTTTCGTTTCTTCTTTATGCTAAAAATACGTGAAGATACAGCTGAAAAAAAGCTTCTCGCTTGTTGCGAATGTATCTAAAGTGTGTCAAGACAAAATCACATAAGATGCGACATAAATATCATTGTGTCATATTATTGTATTGTATTATATTGTGTCATATTGTGTATTATGTTATTATATTGTATCACATCATATTATATCATATATCATCTCATATTATCATATTGCGTTATATTGTCATTGTGTCGTACTATCATTACATCACAACATATTATCATAGTAGCATATCGTTATATTCTTCTGTTTAGGTCTTTTGAACTTGACTGTAATCAGGTAATAGAGTCGTCTATTAATTATTACAATTGTCAAGCCGAGTATTTGGTTTCAGATCACTTCAGAATTTGACTTGGGTGAACGAGCACATCAGGAAATCCCTACTGAATCTGTATATCGACAAGTGGAACTCTGAGAGCAAAGGTCGTATAGGTCCCCATCTCGTTAGGTTTGACGTGTCTATGCACCACGGCCTCTGCATCGTCTCCCCCGACAGGCTGAGTGTTAATTCGCAGAGCAGCTTTAGCACGATGCGAGCTAATACTGGAGTATTTAGAGGGAAATGGATGTACGAGGTGCAGCTCGGATCCAAAGGAGTGATGCAAGTGGGATGGGGCACCGCTCAGTGTAAATTTAATCAACAAAACGGCGTCGGTACGTTGACATGTTGTTGCAAAACCTAGCAGTTATACGTGCCACATTGTTGTGATAATTTCCAATGAATGCCATCTCCTTGTTGGTTTCCACTGAAACATCTTTTCACTTTCATAGATTATTTTAGTTCGATAAAAATTTAACCATGATTCTACTGTTTTCCCCTTCAGGAGACACGCCAAATTCGTACGCTTATGATGGAAATCGTGTGCGAAAATGGAACGTGAGTACGCACAAGTACGGCGAAGCCTGGTTAACAGGAGACATCATTGGCTGCGCTCTAGACATGGACGACGGAACGATAGACTTCTACAGGAACGGCAGGAACCTGGGCAGAGCATTCGAGAATATAGCGATGGGCGCCGGGATCGCGTACTTTCCCACCGTTAGCCTGGCCTTCACCGAGAACCTGACGGCGAATTTCGGCTCCATACCGTTTAGATATCCCGTGGAGGATTACGAGCCCTTGCAGGCGCCCCCGGTGGCGCAGGTTCGCCAAGCCATGCTTCTCTTTCAGTGGCTGTCGCAAGTGATCGAGCTGCTGGAGTACTCTAAGAATGTCGACAAGCGAAACGTTCTGCTGGAGGACAAGACTATAAGCGCCCACGCGTTCCTCATGTGCCTAGCGAGATCCATCCTGAAGCATATCGGCCCGCTACTCACCATTCCCTACGTCACCGAGACGGTTTTCGTGCCGTTCATGCAAACGCTGTGCAATCTGAGCGCCGACGACTCCACGACAAAATCCGCTTACTCGAATATTCGCAGCACGCAGTCGATTGTCTGCCTGGATTTGTTGTGGACGTTCCTGGAGGGACACGAGATCAAGATGTGCCTGGAGAGCACGGTGCTCCATTTATTGTCCTCCTTCCGACACGTTTCCCTGTTACTCGAATACCCGGATCAGTGCAAAAGCCTGATGCTGCTGACCAAGATCTGTCAGCACACTGTCACGCGGCAATATTTTCTACAGTACCTGTTGTTTGATCGTGTGCGTTTCGCCAACTTTGTGCACGTGAAACCGCTTGATGAAGGCGGATTGACGGACGTAGTGGAGAAGGTCTGGTGGGAAACGAATCCCTTGGATCCATCGATCGAGGCAAACAAAGCCAGTTACCTGTATGCCTGCGAACGCATTAAGGCTGCCATATCCGGTACGATTTTTTACGTTGCTTATAATTAAAAACATTTTACAATTTTAAACTGCACTAATTAATTTTTAAGCTTGGAGCATAACAAAATAAAGATATTTTTTTTATGTTTGCAGAAAAAAAAGATATAAACCGGTATTCAGAACGCGCTTATAAAAATGTTAATGCGCTTTTTTGTCATTTTATGCTTGTTTTACGTGTACTGAATGATAAAGATAGAATGACAAAAAAGCGCGTTAATATCTTCATAAGTGCACTTTGAGTACGGGCCATATTGTTTAATTCACGTTCAATACTTATTTATTATCTTTATTATATTACATTATATTTATTATTTATTATCTTTAAAATAGTAATGAGTAATTATACTTTGTATCTTTTGTAGAGGTAGAAGCATTACAAGTCGAGTTACTAGTCACTTTGTTAGATAATACCGATGGAACAGCCAAGAGGCCGACGTCAAGGACTATCTTTTTGAAAAAATTCAAACGTTTCGTTCAAGAGAACCTGATATCCAGTCGCGTAAGTACGCCATGTATGCAGTAGTAAATACGGAGACTCTTACGCGACTCGTCCGCGTAACTATCAAGCATTCAGTCAGCAAACCTGCAGACATTTTACCAATTCTGCAGACACCCCTGCCGATCACATTATGTTGCTTTCACCGACTTCTGGTTGCATTCAGAATTTTATGGGACACTGAAATTGGGACAAGCCCTGTCTATATACCCTGCAGGTGATAAGGCATTACCGAGAATTATCAGACACACACACTTGCGAGAGGAATCGGCTTTCTACTTTAGTAACGTAGAAACCTTCAATCAACTCAATGTGTTTTTCTCTCTCTCTAAAGCTTATATACAATATATTTATATACGTATTATTACTGAAATAATACCGAAATAATACGCTTGAACGCTTGCATTGCTAGTTTTGTTTATCGCGTCTATTAACTGCGCATTGGCATCTGAGGATCTGTAGCTTCCTGTTTTACTTTTCCGAATACATGAGCACCCGCTTCGTACATCCTTATTATTATAATTCGCAAATATTATTGAGCGACGTTTAATTTACGTAATAGCATTTCCTTATAAATTGGAATGGGCAGGGCGTTCTACGATGCATCGATCAATTACTCTGGAATCGACAGACTTGGTGGCGTAATAACCCACTTAAACAAGACATTCAGGAACGAATTGCTACGCCTCCTAGGTCCGGATCATGAGATAATCGTTGCTATGGAACAACAGCAGCAGCAACAGCAACAGCAACGTTCTACGGTGACGAATGAAGCGTCAAATAACGTCGCTGCCGTAATCGGCACGGCCGTGAGACCACTAGTCGACTTGCCCGTGGCTATACCCGCGGCCATTTATCCTCGTTTAATTAACATCAACCCGCCGGGGACTTCAACAAGCCAAGGTAGCTCTATGATACTGGAGAGATTCGGATTCTTTTCAAATGCCACTCGAGAGGATAGAACTCCAATACGTCACGGTCCTGCAGATCCAACGATCTCGTTGTTGGAATTGTTAGACGGTATTATCTTGTTCTACCATGTAGCGGCGAAAAAGCAGCTGGCGAAAGTGGCCGGGCTGCGCGACAGCATGTCCGCGTACATTAACGCGATCGCCGACACCAAGACGAGGCTCGAGCACGTCGAGCGGCAGACAGTCCCGAGGAAGGATCCCGACGCGGAGACGATACAGAGAGAGCTGCTTCGTACGACAGACATATTCAGTAAGAAATTGTCGGAGCAGGCCAGACACATGGCGTGGATCAGGGCCGCCGTGTACTCGGAGGAGAAACAGGCGCAGCTGGCCTGGCTGCTGAAGGTGATCACGCTGACCCTGCAGACCGCCAGCCAACAGGGCAACATGTTCAGCTTCGTGCCCGACTTCTATCTGGAGACGCTGTCCGATCTGTGTGTGAGCTTACGCGCCCACATGCATCCCACCGCGCCGATCGAAAACATCCAGGATTACCGGACGATGCTGTGCAACGTCGCCGAGTTTCTGTGCGATCACTTTCTCGATCCGCGCATAGTGCACGCCAATTCCAAGGACGTGTTGATACTCGCGCTCGCCGGCTTCGTGTCGAATCCGTTGATGCTGGAGGCGTTGGAGAATGTGCCGCGCGAGAGCAGGGTGAGGCTCGTCATGAGTCTGTTGAAGCCGTACGAGAACAGAGCGTGGGCGCAGTCCAATTGGGTCCTGCTCAGATTTTGGCAGGGTAACGGCTTTGCGTTCCGATACGAGAAGAGCCCGCATCTCTCAAAGATCGGCACGAAACAACAGGAGTCCGTTTATCAGCTCATAAGTATGTTATTCTCTTTTTTTTTAAATTATTAAATCTATATTAAAGAGTGACAAGTTCAAATTTATATGCAAAATATGCTGCACCACGCTTGACTTTGAATGTTTTGGACTTTTTCAAAGTTTAGGTTTTATCTCGACGGTATCTTCAGGATTCGCTGATTAATTTTCAGAACCGTGTCCGTCGGTAATATATCAAGCGCACGTAAGGGACGTGCTATTGGACAATCCGCAGGTGACCACACCGTTCTTGAACTCGCTGTTAAACCAATTGAACTGGGCATTCTCCGAGTTTATCGGCATGGTGCAAGAGATTCATAACGTGTCGTCGAGGCCGGAACGAGTGTTTATCGAGTCGAGACAATTGAAAATCTGCGCCACTTGTTTCGATCTAGCTATCTCGTTGCTTCGGGTATTAGAGATGATCTCCACGGTGGCTCGGGATGTTTTCAACAATCCCACGCAGTCTTCCAGCGAAATCTTACTGGCCAGATTGTGTCAAGTAAGTGGGACTATTATTTCGCCATCGCGATCCTTCAAATTGTACAATATTGTTTCGTGATTTCAGTTACTCTGTCAAGTATTGAACAGGATGAGTTCGCAAACAAATTGTTTTCAACACGTGATGCTACTGGAAATACCGGATTTAGAATCTATAGATCACTTTCCTATATTAGCTGCTGTTATTGGTATTCTGCTGGCTCTTCTCGAGAAGGAGATGAAGGACTTCACAGGTACATTACAAGAATTGTGAGAAAACTATTTACATACAAAATAAGTCTCAATAACTGTATTGTTTGTTACCAGCAAAATCAACGATTGAAGTGCCCAGAATTACACGAAGTTTATTGACGGAACCGAGCTTCCAGATCAGTTCTCTGCATTTCGTTTTGGGCGACACAAAATTGAAAAATACAAAGACGAAAAATGTAAAACCGTTCTCGTTGTTGAACTGTAAGTATCTCTCGTGAGCTATATCTGATTATACAGGGTATCCCACCACTACTTTCATTTCTTCTTAAAGATGTATTCTTAAAGTAATTTAGAAATGAAGATTCTAATACAAAAATGTCGAGACTATAATATTTTTCAAATTATAAATGATTCAAATTTACCAATTGTAGTGGCAACAGGGCCTTTTTTCACCTTTATCACTGTGAGTTGTTATCGTGCCTGAGCGCGCGAAATTTTGCCATTACAATTGGTAAATTTGAATCGCTTATAATTTGAAAAATATTATAGCCTCGACATTTTTGTATTAGGATTTTCGTCTCTAAATTACTTTAAGAATTAACTTTAAGAAGTCTTTAAAAGGAGATGCGGTAGTAGTGGGACACTCTGTATATGATAGTATTGTATATGTAATAAATATATCTACATATTACAATATTTTAAATTAACATTTTATTCTTTTTATTGCAGATCAAGAAGATGTAACAGCAGAAGAAATTAATCGAGTAAAGCAGATGATAACATATCTCGACACTTGTCACATACTTTTGCCTGATACGAAATTGATAAGTGACGATGAGAATGCTTGTACAATTTGCTACGCATTTCCAATTACCGCTGTATTTAAGCCGTGCAATCATCAAACATGTCGCACCTGCATAGATCGCCATTTGCTCAACACCAGAGAATGTTTCTTTTGTAAAACAACCATAGAGAAAGTCGAAGATCTAAGCGGGAACATATTGCACGATTTCACTAGCGAATTCCCAATTTCGAGAACGACTTCTTGATCCAGTGACAAGATTGTTTCGCAAATTGCATATATTATATTAAAGATTTGTTGAATTCTCGCGATATGCGTTGAGCATCGAGTTCCGACAAAACTGCCGCATACAATTTTAATTGTACATACAATAAAAAGAATTCTTCTATGAGGGAGGAAGAGAGAAAACTAGGATAAATTGAGAGTAACAGATTGTATAAAGTCGCAAAGTATCACAAAGAGTTCTTTTTTATTTACATTCTCACAAAAGGTCTATATACTAATATATTATTGAGCACATCTCAAGTAACGAAAGAAGTCATAAGTATAAGAAAATCAGCTTTTCGCAATTTCGCGCGCAAATGAGTTAATTAGTAAAATTTATTAACATTTATTAAAAACTGTATATATTTCAGTCTTTTTCGGATACCTTAACTATATCTTTCTATCTTAACATAACATTAACGAAAGACAAAAGTATTGTCAAATTGCAAATCAGCTTTTCCAGTCTCATTCGAATCGAACTGTATGTGAGATCTGTAGAGAGAGCATGGCACGCCGTTAACAGGATTGTTATCAGTGATAATAAATCTAAGTTTCTCAAATTGCGCAGTGTCTAATGTCTATTTCGCGTGACCATTGTTATCAAACGCACAGGCTCTGTCTGAGCTGTCTGAAGCCCGTGACCAGCGGCGGTTTGGCCGACGTCTTCTGCAGATCTTGAAGAGCCTCTATGAATATGACGCCGCACACGAAGGCTCCGATCGCGGTCAGGAGAATCGCGAAGACAACCAACAGGCGGTTCTTGTTAAAGTACAATTCCGGATCCCTGAGGAACACACTCTGCAGGAGGCAGATGCCTGGCAGCATGAAAATGAACATCGCGGACAGCGAGCCCAGTAAGTTGATGACCGGCGAGATGTCCGGCACCAGAATGGCAATGACCAGCGACAAGACGAACCAGATCAGCGTGATGATCACGCGGACACCGATTCGATCGAGGCTCACGTCGAAGATACCGAGAAGCGCGTCTCGGCCGCAGTACAGCACGATGGGATAAGTGGTGAAATTCTTGACCGCGATTGCGATTATTCCTACGGTGACCACGGCGCTCTTATCGGTGTAACCTTGCAGGATATCGCTCGGGACTTTGCCGCTGCCGAATGTGGCGTAGCCGAAATAACCAACGACACTGTACGTGCCGTAACAGATCAACATGCTGATGATGGCGCACAGAGTAAATTTGCATAGATTACGGTCCTTCATACAGGCATAAGTCGGTATTGCCGTCATGTGACTCTGTAAAATATACATATCTGTATATATTTGTATCGATTTAAATGATATAATTGATAGTGATAAAGATCGCACTGAAATTATTATTGTTATTATACAGAGCATGTAATAATTATAATATTAATATAGTATTTCATATATAATTGTAATAATACAATATTTCTATACAAGAGAATCTCGTACGTAATCAGAAAATAATACATCGACTTAAGAATTCCTGTACCTGATAAGCGAAGCAAATGATGGGTATTATCTGCAGGACCTCGTATCCATTATCCGGCCAGATTTTCATAGGCGGCACAGTGCCGTTCTGCACGTTGTAGCTCTCGTAAATGATCAACCATACGACATACACGATAGTTACGCAACCGACAGAACTTGCGTAACTTAGAACGTCCAGTCTTTTAAAGAAACATAAAGGCAGTATAAATATGCTGCAAGATAAAGCTGTCACGAATGGCCTGGACAAGTACCTGAAAAATTAAATCATTTTTTACTGCACTAATCCGGCGAGTTGCATTCTTATTTTTTTAATGACAACAATTACCACGTGTGACAATAGTCAAGACCGTAATACGTGGCGAACACTCTGTCAAACTGATCGCCAACAATTATCAGGAACGTTAAACAGCAGCCGAAACTGTAAATGGCCACGCAGATTCCGCAGAAAGCAAGCGACTTGGATCCGCATAGTCCAGCGAACGTGTCTTGCATGGTATCGGTACCCGTATTGTTGCTACAGCTGGCCAGTATTACCAGAGCAGCTATGATCAAAACGAGAAAGCCAAGCTGGGCCACTACGGAGGTTCCCACGCCACCGGCCTTGTCGAAGGCCTGTGGGAAATTCAACAATCCAGCCCCCAATGTGGTGTTGACGATCAAAAAGATCGTCCCCAAGATGCCAGCACCTGGAAGACATCCAAGAAATTTACTTGTCTCACAAATTCTCACTCTGTACACTAGAGCTAATACAAATCAAGTGAATCTTCAAAGCACTCTCTAATTTGAACTTGAGTGTCCACTTCAGTTTAATTTATGTTAATTAATTAAAGGGAAAAAAGTCCAATAAACACTAACTAATATCATTGCATCAATATTACAATTTCCTACTTAATAATGTAATATTACATTGCAATTTGTTGAGTGGGAAATTATAATATTGATGTAATAAGTCTATTTATGAAATTAAATAAACCAAACTCGTATATACAAGCAAAGGGTTCAATATAGGCCAAACAAGCAGATTAGGTAGATGGCTTAAATTTTTTTAATTGCAGAAACGATTACATAAAAATAATAATAACATATAGAGCAGTTTAACTACACAGAGTCTTCAGCTAATACTAAGTTATTGTATCAAAAATCAGAGACAACAATATAAGTTTACTAAAGTGGATAAACGCATATGTGAAAGTATAAGCTATTGCAAAAACGTATAATTATAAAATTGTAAAACGGTTTTTTATATAAACGAGTAGACCGTTTCGAAAGTATCCAGTGAAATCGAATATCCTAATAGTAAGCAGAAATATAATTGGTTCGTCGTTTGTTTGCGAGAATTGAATTAAGTCCAGTTGTAAAGAAAGTCATGAAAATATTTAAGCAGTCGATTGGAATCGATGGCAATGACATGCGCTTGTTAACTTAGGTCTATTTATGTTGCTGACACTTTTTGCATTTAGAATCTTTGCTTTCTCTCTTTCTACCGTTCAATATATATATATCTCGTTTTAAGTGCAGAAATTTTTTGGAATTTCAAGTAACACATACAAATCTTACTATTAGTGTTTTGATTGGGAGGATATATTGATTTAATTAATCAATGAAACTTATGTTAGTTTATTGAGAACGATTTATACAGTTGTTTCATTGTCGGATAATGTTTCGGAGTAATCCACAGATGAGATAACGCTTCGTGATATGTTTTGTATCACATTACCTCTTCGAGTTTCATTGCCACGCGCGTCCAGGGGATTCGATCCAGTTGACAGAAGCTGATCGTTGTTGAAAAGTGGCTCGGAATCGCCTACCCCATGATCCATGTTTGACGCGATCGCGGATCGAACTGTGAGTACTGCGACTCCGACGCTTTGTTTTGCAGATCCTCCTCCTCCTCCTCCTTCCGGTGCGCAAAGTCCGCGAATGCTTCACGGGGCAGAGGTCAGAGTCAATCTAAAAAAAAGGCACAAACTGTGCTAAAAGAAAGGGCGTGTGCGAGCACAAATATGTTCCGGCCTTGCAATATGCGGCCAGGCTTTTTGTGCTGCGTCGCTGAACGCATATGGAACGCATCTGGCATGATTCGATTACTATCTCGACAAGAAAAGTCGACAGAGGGCGTTTATCTCCGGATCAGATGATTTTAACTCGTTTACTGAGATATAAAAATTCCATTAACATTCTTTGCTTCTCTAATTTTTTTGAGATGACAGTGTCTCTAAAAAAAAACAAAAATAATTTACTTAATGAAAGAGTTAATCTTCCGCAGTCCGACTATTTCCCGCAAATGAATGAAAACTTCTTCAAGTATCTTGTTCTCTCAATTTTATCTAACTGATTTAACACGAATAAAAGAAATATGCAAAACTTGGAAAAATTTATGGAGAGTCTTTTAAAATTATAGCTTATTGATTGTTATAGCATGAAAAATTATGCGATACAGCTATCGCGACGCGTTTATGTCAAGTGTAACTCGATAGAGGATTACAAAGATTGCTATCATATATTATGTGTTAAATTATAATAATAGTGCAAGGTTGTATGTCATTTAACCTTTTATAACGTCGTGTAATTTTTGAAATCATTCACTATATGCACAGGGTGTCTCAGACTTATTGCACCACCCGCTAACGGCAAATTCTGGCTGCGGTCAACTTGATGCTATAAATGCTTTAAAGCATTTTTCTTCTCTTTTCTTTCTATAAAAATCGAAGAAGAAAAATGCTTCGAACCATTTGTAGCGTCAAGTCGACCGCAGCCTTTGTCAGCATACATTACACAGCAATTTTAATTAAGTAAGAAAAATTATAAAAAGACGAATTCAAAGGTGCAAAATTATGTTAATGCATGCAAAATTATGTTAATATTAAAATATTAATATCTACTTTCATTATGTAACATTATGTACGTAACTGAATACGCGAATTTTTAACAACCAGATTTAACAATTGGCTATCTTTAAATGCTTTTCATTTGAAAGCTACTTGGACTCAATTTGATATTAAAATTTTCGTCATTAAATATTTCTAGAATATATATATATATACATATATCTGTACTTTTTAAATCTTATTTAATTTTTTCACCACAACTTACTCCAAGTTACACACACATTGTTTTCTTATAATAAAAAGTTTGTCAATTAATTGCTAGTTTTACATTTTATAATTTTTTGGATATAAAAAAAATTAGTTTATAAAGGATTAATTATTATTGATACGATTCTGTTTATGACTTGGTTTCTCTAGCTTTCCTCTGCATTCTGTTCGTCTTCTGTATTATTGATTTAATAAACTGAAATAAGAAGCTGTATGTTTTCAAAAAAACAAGTGTAAAAATGAGATAGCCTTCAGCCGCATTAGATACGCGTGATAACACGACAACGTGATATTTTGGTCGATCTACGTTTGTTTGGTCGCGATGCTCACGCGTAATCAGAGATCAGCTGATCGGGGCGCTAACCTAACTTAACATAACCTAACCGCACGTTCGTGTGCGCGCGTGCGCGAATCGAGACTCGAGGTTAGGTTCCAAACTCACCGGCGATATTTATCGGATAGTATTTACGTCGATATTCGTGGTCGTACTCGATAGGAAGAAACCTGAGGACGATCAGGCCCCGAGGAGGAATAAACGGAGAACGGCCACGACCTGTCTGACTATGTTTCGACGTGTGTTCACGTCGAGCTCGCGCAGTGTATCGGTAAGCCAAAAGCACGTGTTCCGAGGTTTCCTAGGGCGACAAATATTGACCAACTCTGTTTCTATCAATGTAGATAAACTTTAATCTCGATTTAATTTACTTTTTATGTTTTACTAATTCTAAGAACTGAACAGATAAAAAAAATAATCTAAATAGTATAGATAATTATTTTGAACTCCAAAATAATTAATTTAAAATTTTTTTTATGAATTAGCATAATTTGTTGCAAATGAACTAAAAAAATCCTTTCGAAAAGGATTCCTATAAAATGAATTACTTTTGTACCCGAAAGAAGGCTCAGATTTGATGGTATAAAAGCGAATTCTTTTTGAACTCTTAAAAACGTTTTCAGTAGAAATGGAATGGAAAAATAATTCATTTTATAATTTGGAATTCAAAAAGATTTGGATTCTTTGTGTTATCTAGGAAATTAAACTAAAATTAAAGTTATAGTAAAAAGATGAACTTCAGTCAGGTAATACAACAATTAATATAATAAAATTGTTTCCAGCAAATTTTTCAATTGCATAATTTGTGGTAAATATTTAATTTAAGGAATTTATTTTAGATTTTGATAAAAACTTATTTTAAGTAAACTTTTAAATAAACTTAAACTAAACTAAAATTATTTAATTTTTCAACTTTTTTAATTATCTGGAAAAGAGGTGTTAAAAACTTATAAAATAAAAATTTACAAATAGATTCCAATAATGTTTCTAAACTGGATAAATAAAAAAAGAAATGTTTTTATACATTCTTTTTTCCTACATATTTTTACATCTTCTGTGAATAAGAAAGATATAGAAATTTGTCAGAATTTGATGAAATTAATTTCTTCACTGAAGTCCAATGTTATTTATTCCTTTTGAGCAATATTTCGCATGCTGTAGACAAGCAATGAGACTAAAGAAGGCCGCAATGAGAAAGATGAGTAAAACCAAACTGTTGCAGCTATTATCTCGGCTATGGAACGGATCCAATGGCATGCTTGCAGGTAAGCAAGCCGAGCGGAAAATGATATCCATCTTGAGGAACAGGTTTCCGCAAGCTCAGCTGATTGAAGTTACCGATGTATCAGGTAAATATTATTTTACTCCGTGCGTCCCTTTCGAGGCAAGGTTGTTTCTTGAAGAATATATTTAACGATTGACATAATCGCAATTGTATCTTAGGAGGATGTGGTGCTATGTTTGACATAAACGTCGTTGCTCCAGAGTTTAAAGGGCTGAATACCATAAAACAGCATCGTATCATTAACGAGGTAAAGCATGATGTGATTGCTTCCCAAAAAAGCTATCAAATATATCATATTATAATCAATTAGATATTATGCTGTAATCAATCCGTTTTATTGTAGGTTCTTAAGGAAGAAATTAAAGACATGCATGGCCTTCGAATACGTACGAGTATTCCGCCGGCGTAAATTTTAAATTGGACAATTGTTAAATTAATTTTACGGAAATATCTAATATTTAGATTTTATAGAAGTATCTGAATTAGTAGTAATGGACATCTGAAATTCCTTTTTCAAAAGGAATTTTCGAGGAATCTATTTAAAATTTTAAAGACTTCCTTTCGAATGATATTCAAAGCAATTTTACATTGTCATCACATTGAAACATTTTGCTGTATTACGAGTCTATTATTAGCGTGAATCTGTATTCAAGATTTTGCTAAAAAAATACAGAGAATGCTGTATATATTTTATAGATTGTGACGCTTGTAAATAAATTTTGTAAAAAGGAATTTAGAAATTAATAAGTAATATTTTATCAATTAAGAATCGTAATTTATATTCATATTCGAGGAAATTTAGTTACGAGATACATTATTGAGAAGATAATTTAAATAAAAAATATCAGAATATCTAGAGTTTTGTTACTCTTAATAATATATAGAATAAAACCTTGCGGCACACGATACAATTTTTTTTTTGCTAGATCGTATACGATTCAGTATATTATAAATATATTCAGTATAGTAGAAATGCTGCACAGTGAATGATGCATTTCCTACAATTTACTAGATCGTATATATACGATCTAGCAAAAGAAAAGTCATATCGTGTGCAGTGGGCTTAAACGTACCGCGACAGAGAACAGCGATGGAATTGTCTGATGTCATTCTGTTAGGAACAATAGGTCTATTAATGTTGGTTCCACGTTTTGCATTTAGAATCTTCGCTTTCTCTCTCTCCAACGACCAATGTATATTTGTCTCGTTTTAAGTGCAGGAATTTTCAGGAATTTCAATCAATACGAACAAATCTATTGTTCAGTAGTGCACATTTCCCGCACTGGTGCAGAAAGTTCAGCTGTGAGAAGTAAACATCTGCACGTCATTATGTTAGCACGTGTCAACGTTGGGAATATGTAAAACCGGTAGCGTTTCTACTATAAATTGCGAAGTGCAAATTGCATGCGAACGTGCTTGATATAGATATAGATAAATAAATCTGAGGATACATAATATCCTCTTATTCTTGCTGCGTTTATCTCCATTTTACCTAACCTAATGTGCGCTACGTGGACAAAATATAGTATCCAGATGGCCTGGTTGAAAGAACATTCTGCCAAATGTTTGTTAAAAATTTTAGAGCATAAAACTATGACTATGACTTTTTAGCCGAGTGTATATACAAAAATTGCTGTTGGCAGAAATATGTATAGCAAAATTTATCAACAGAATACGAAATAGCACATTGATAGCAGACTAACGTATTGCTGCACAGTTTTAGCATAGATCTCTGCTGCCAATCTGCTGTCAGGTCAGAAAGTCAGCAAAATTCTTTGCTAGCAATTTCTGATCGAATTTATTGCCAATCTGTTGATGTCACATGATTTGCTTACTACAATATATGTCGATTATTTCTATTTTTTTATGTGGTTATCAATGCTGAAAATCACAAAATTGCAGAATTATTGAAATTTATTTTAATTATATTCATTGTTAATTTTTTAAATTATATTTACGCCTTACACTGTGTATCAAGGTCATAAATCTTTGATGTATGAATGTGCAATTTAGAAAGATTTTTTTATAATAATGGATCTTTCACAGTAAGAAATTGTAACAAACGTGGAAAACTAAACTTTTGTTGAGAGATACGATAAATGTAACTCTTTTTATTTCTATGTCTTTTTATGCAGTAGTTCCAGTTATTTCTTAGCAGAGTTAAGAAGCTAATGATTTTTTATATCTCGCTGTGTATTTTTATTGCGTGTCAGATAGTAATTGATAGTCAGTAATTGATATAACTTATTTTTTAGATTGTATATACAATTGCGGTTGAATACACGATGGCTTGGAACATTGTTAGACGTCTCATCGGACCATCAAGAAGTATTTTTCAAAATAGGTATATTTAATTATATGTATGTCTTATAATATGCCTTATAATGTATCTAATTGTGTGACGAATTGCAAGTTATTACTTTTTCTTTTCCTTCCATTTTGTTTATGCTTTTTATCTTCATATGAATAAAGCAAAAAGAGCTTTATATAAATTATATATTAAAGTGCCTGTTGAAGGATATAAGGAAATAAAGATTTATCGCTTATTACAGATTATCCGAAAGTACCATATGTATCAATAGAATAGATACTAGATTGATATCAACAGTGGATCCTAAAGAAATTGAACATCTTTCTACCTACAAAAATTACTGGTGGGACGAGAATGGCCCATTAGCTGAGCTTCATTCATACACGCCGATTAGAATAAAGTTTGTAAGGGATGGATTGGCAAACGCTAGTGTCCAGATGCAGGATCCAGCCCTTCCGTTAAAAGGACTCAAGATTGTGGACGTTGGCTGCGGCGGCGGTATATTGGCTGAGCGTTTAGCTAGAATAGGAGCACAAGTGACTGGAATAGACGCGTCAGCGGAATTAATAAGTATTGCTAAAGAGCATGCAAAATTAGATCTCGGTATATCAGAGAGAATAAATTACATTCAGACAACCGTGGAAGATTTCTCCCGAGAGGAGAAGCAGTCGTACGATGCTGTTGTAGCTTCTGAAGTTTTAGAGCATGTAATGAATCCGCAACTATTTCTAAAGGTGTGCACTATTAAAGTAAAAATTGTAAAACTTGTTGAATATGAACGAAACTTTTACCAATGTTTTTTTTTGTAGGAATGTGTGAAAATTATGAAACCTGGCGGATCGATTTTTATAACGACGCAAAACAAAACTCTAGCAACTTGGTTGGTTGTTATTGTACTAGGCGAATACATCTTTAGGAAAGTACCTTTTGGTACTCACGAATGGGATAAATTTATTGCCCCGCATGAAGTTCAACGTATATTGGATAATTGTAAGTTTTATTTCTGTTAATTCTATGAGAAAATTATCAAAAATTATACATTTTTTTTTATAAAGATAATATTTGTACAAGTTTGTATGAGTTTGCATTCGAGCGCTTTTACATTGCGTATTTCTACAGTTTCTTTGTTTTAACTTTTTTCTTGTAGATGGATGCAAAACGAGATTAATTCATGGAATAAAAATTAATCCATTGTTAAAACAGTGGTCTTGGTCGTCGTGTACGGCAATTTTTTATGGACTTCATGCAATCAAGCAAAAAGAAACTGGCGTGTAGCTTTCAGTGCAGTTCTCTTGTTATCAAATGCAGAATGATGTATTATTTATTATGTAATATAATTGTAATTAAATCCTACGTATAATTTTAAGAATTCCTACTATATAATTGTTTACAAAATTAAAAATTTGGTGTAAGGGATGACATTCTGTGAGATTGTTTAAATAAAATTAAAAGTTTGATGTATGAAAACAGTTTCACCATCAGATTTTTAAGAATTTTTAGGTTGCCGAACTTTCTTTGTAAATTTGGCCATTTTATTAACGTCTTTAACCAGTTATTTCGTTAGTTACTTAGAAATTTAATATTGAAGCTTCTAGATGCATTCTATTGCTAAGCAGTCATCGCTGATAAGCGTCTATGTGTTTGTGTGTATTCATATAATTAGTCTTCTATCTATATTTATATTTTACGCTATAGAAACGACATCTCATGCTCACATGGCAAAAAAAAACTAATTTTAAAAACAAAATCATCAATACAATAGTTGTAATCTTTTATATAGTTAATTTGCAAATTGATACATCCACCATATGTTAAAATTATTTACGTACTTCATCTTCATAATATGTAAAATAAAACTTTGAAATATATAACATTGGAATCAATATACGGTATATAAAAAGAATACTTATTTTATTGTAATAATCTTAATTGTATTCAATATATATCTTCCAACAATACAATCCTATGCAGAAGAGGATATACGACATTGTTGAATTAATCGCATACCGGTTCTAATCTTCTAAAATATCACACATATGTTCGTCTAAGAACGTATCGCATGGATCATAAAAATTACAAGGCAATAAAAACATAGGAGTCGATGCTTTAAAAAAACTTTTTTCTTGATTATTTACGAAGTTGTTTAGATTTAACATCTAATGGTAACTTCAGGAAAAAGAAATTGCCATTTATACTGCTTCAGCAAATCCCACTCGGTTGTTGCCCAAGTCAAACTCGGTATAGTACCGGCCAATAAATACATCTCCTAAAATCCATAACGGTATACTCTCACCCAAACTCATAAACCCGCTCAAGCACATTGTCCTGCCGAATTGTGTGATCTACGGAAAATTAAATATGGCGTGATATTTTGATTGGCATAAGATTCTATTCTAAAATAATTTAAACTGTCATATGAGCCACGATACTTACCTTAAGGATATAATCTTCACCAGTGAGATTGAATGGTACACCAGCTAGGACGAAAGTGATCGTTGGCATTTTAGGAATCAGATTGCAGTTTACCTTTAAACGATGGTTAATGTTAATAATTTATAGTACGATGATTAATAACTTATCAAAAATTCATTAATATATTTCAATAATTTAATAATATTAAAAGCTACCATTGCAAAAAAGTTGATTTGTTACTTACTATTGCTTCTCCACTTATAGAAGTAGCTCCAATTAATTTGTTAATGGCCGCAATTTCCAATGGTGGTCCAGCTATCAGAGAAGTGCCCGTATCAGCGATAGCTTGGGAATTCTTGGTTATCGATCTATTTCCTACTCGGAGCCTACAATATGATAGTGTTGACAATTTACTGATATACGATCCATAATTGTGCAATATACATATAGTTTAGAAAATAATCACGCACTCATCCATGGTAAATTGCCAGTATCCTTTACGGGTAACGGGAACATACGTAAACTCGCCCTTGAAATAATTAGGATCGGAGCCACCCAATATCAATTCACCACCCTCCTTGGCCGAAGGATCTCTGCACAGATTGTACATTTTTTTACGTTGCAATAGGGAAAGACTATTGAAAAAAAAAAATTTTTTTATGGACGCAATGCGTAAGGAAAAAAGATAAATACCGATTTAGATAAAAACTAAAAATAGGTTGTGGCACCAAATTTTGTTTGACCATGTTATAGAAGACCGGAGTCACTCCGTCGACAGATATCGTGGCGTAACCCATTCCCAATATACCGTCGAATTTTGCAGCAACAAAAGTAAGTCCTGGTTCACTCAATGCTTCCGCGAACGTTTGATTTTCAACACTAAGGCCAGCAACCTATAATTGATAGTATTGATATTAATAAAATATCATGTTCGAATTTGAAGAATATCTAATATCTAATCTAAGCTAAAATAATATCTAATCTCATATTTTAGGAAATTTTTATAGACTATAATTATAGTTGGGATTACATCGAGCTGTTTGCTCGACGATGACTCACGTCCACTACATCAGTAGATAAGAATCCAGACAAACTGCCAGTACCGTACCGAATGCTAAATAGAGTACCATTTTTCTCATATGTCTCGGATTTTCTGCTATCATATTTATGATGTAACACTGCGAAAAATACAGAATAAAATTACAGTTGATATTAAAGATTTTAGAAATAGATTTCCTTATTAATTTAAATATGTAATTGACTTAAATCATCAGATTTAGTATTAATATTTCTTGCCTTAACATTTAAGCTATCTTGTGTCAAAGGTCATTTGTATATTTAGAATAAGTGTGATAAGTCACATGAACAAGACTACAAAGCAATTTTGTGAATTTGGCTGCTTAATATTTACTTTACCAATGAATTTAATTTTTAAAACTGCCACTTTAAAGACTTTTTAAGATTTTATTTTAAAAAAAGTAGAATAGAACATAATTCTACAGAGTTACTTTTATTTCACATCAATTATTCCAAAAAAAAAAAAAAAATTTAAGATTATTTTAATGTTTGAAATAATATTAAACATTAAATATACATGTATAAATAATGGAATAATAAAAAAAATAGCAACACTATATGATGTACTTACAGCAGGCAATATTGGTAAAGAAACACTTTTTCGACGGTACCCAGAGATTTGAGGAACCAGTGTCGAAAATTACTTTAAAATCCTGTGGTGGGGTCCCAATTGAGATGACGCCATAATATTGAGCATCCATATAATTAGACAGAGGCTCCGGTACAGCACCATCATTCGTTATTGCTAAACGAACTTGCGTCAGGTCGGTGCCAGACTCTCTCAAGGTGTCTCGAATGGTTTCCGTCCTTTGTAACGGAATTCTTAAAGCAACACAAAGAACATTGTATTGTATTATATACATATCTATCACATACATATCAGTGGAGATATTTGTATGTAGGCAATGTATATAAACAGATATTTTGAGTACAAATATCTTTGGTAGTATTGCAAGCGTTATTGGTTCGAAAAAACAATGAGTCATGAGACCGCCATGTAAATTTAATCTTTGTTCTAGAAACCTTCTTGTGCAATGCAAATATAAAAGATATCAGAGAAACACGTATTATATGAATCTTTATTTGGATCTGATAATTCAATTTGATTCTTTCTGGAGCATGGTATATCTGAAAGTTACTCAACTTAATCTAAACCACTAATCTTAAACCAAGCCACTTCAATCAGTCAATAAAGTTTAATCCTTTGTTAAGTTTATATATAAAGAAAAAACGAACTGACTTCATCTATTTATAACTAATAAGTAAACACAACGAAATAGCTCGCAGCTACCTATATTCATCTCTATTTGCAAATCAGTCTAAATGCGAACGGCTTCGTGCGAATGACTCTCTGATCTTATTTAAGACGTCATAAAAAAGCCGCAAGCCTCAAGGAGACTGTCAAAAACATTCTTTTGTCCGCCCGTTTGATACCAGGCAGAAAGAAATACGTTTTCGCTGCAGACTTACACCGATTATCGTCGACCACGTTATATCGCGTTAGCTCTGCGATTCCGAGAATCCGGCAGAGCTGGGGGAGAACTGGCGATCTCTAATCGGTGTTTATCGGTGCGGAATGTAAATTCCGCGCGTTCGTGCAGACTCACCTTTGGAAATTCGTTGCGTCGATCAACACGGCGAGCGCCGCGACCGTCACGAAGAGGCGAAACATGTTTCCTCGAGTCTCTCGCTGGCCGGGAAAGTCGGTGAAGATTTTCAGGGGCGTCGTAATTTGCCTTCGTTGCGGACTGCGACCGGGACGCGCAGTGAAGAAACAGATTAGTCACTAATAATCTCACGCGCTCTCACCGAAGCCTCTCTCTCTCTCTCTCGCTTTATTGACGAACGGCGCCGTTATATATACAAATGCGCACGCCTGCGCGCGGCGCGCCACGGACGATTGGAGTGAGGGGAGGGTCACGGCGGCGCGCGAAGTATTCGAAAAGCGGCCTCGATAGATTTCTTCATTAATCAACTCTTAAATTATCGCGTATGCGCATATTTCTTTAGCCATCGCGGACTCGGTGCATTTAAACAAATTCAACAATTGATGAGAAAGCGGCGAAATTGCGTCTCGAAAGTACACAATGTTGCGTCAGTAGGATAAGCAGCGATTGTAAACAACGATCGGCGCGATTGAAAATGACACCCAGCCCGAGCTTGGACGTTAGTTATCAGTGAACAAAGTGTTCGAACGTCGTTCAAGGTCAGGGTGTTGCGAGAATTATGTAAAAAATTCATATTGGTGACATGTAGAAATTTACGGCTCGCCGATAAGGCAAGATTGGAGCCTCTGCTTATCGAAAGACGCGCGTTTGAATTTTAATAAGGCTGACGAAGACGAAAGTATGCAATAGAACGTCGATGTTTTTTTCTTCATCCACCGGGGGGCTTTTTTTCTATCCTGGTTTGCAACATAACAGCGTTATCTTTCGACATTTGAAACTTCTGTGCTGCACTAATACGACTTTCCTTTTTATATGGATATTTATTCCTTCTGTTGTCTTTCTTATCGTGTCGCCCCGGTAAATATACAGCTAGCTGTCTTGTTACCTGTTCTCTACGTGGTTTCAAATCTTAACTATACAGGCTGTTTCAGACCACCCGTACACCCCATTTAAAAGCAAGAGATGTGAGTCTATCAAAAAATGCTTCAGACAAAAGTTATAAGGCTTAAAACGGTCTATTTACTGATTATATCAGATTGACCTTGGATGACATCGTCAAGGTGAGGGCAAGGTCATCTTGAATTTTTTTAAATGGAACCCCCTACTTTTTATTACATATTCTTGTAGCTTATTTCGAGAGCTTTCCAAACCGCTATAATAAAGTATGTTTTTGTTAAGTACTTTTCGAGATATTTTAAATTTCGTTATGACACTTTTTAATATAAAATATGAAATATCTCATAAAATATTCACTCTTCGATGACTTTACCTTGATACTTTTAGATGTAGAATAATAAAGAAAATCGGTTAATATAAAAAACACAAAGAATTAGGTTCAAAAATTTTATTGCATTTTCTAATTGCATTGGTGGATTTTACAAAATTCCATATTTAAAAATTAATACTAGTAACCGATTCCTTTTATTATTCTACATCTAAAAGTATTAAGGTAAAGTAATCAAAAAGTGAATATTTTGAGATATTTCATGTTTTATATTAAAAAGTGTCATGACAAAATTTAAAATATCTCGAAAAGTACTTAACGAAAATATACTTTATTATATATTATATACTTTATATACTTTATTATAGCGTTTTGGAAAGCTCTCGAGATAAGCTATAAGAATATGTAATAAAAAGTAGAGGATTCCACTTAAAAACTTCAAAGTGACCTTGCCCTCACCTTGATGATATCATCCAAGGTCAAATAGATATAATCAGTATATAGAGCGTTTTAAGCTCTGTAACTTTTGTCTGAAACATTTTTTTATAGAATCGCATCCCTAGCTTTTAAATGGGGTGTACGGGTGGTCTGAAACACCTTGTATAATATAGCAATATTTTCGGGCTCGATATAATCGCATTGCATATATGATGTATTTAAAATTGCTACAAATCCGGATAGTCAAATTTGTGGGGAACAGATTTTTAAAACGTTTGTTGCAAATTTTATCGATAGAATATCCAACAGAAATGTAACAAAATCTGCTGACAGAATGTAAGAGCAAATTAACTGTCGTTTCGTCAGCATTTGAATGACGTACTTTATTTAAACGTTTTACAAAAGAAGAGATTTTACTCGGGTTCTGTCAATTTATTGTTAAATTATATCGATAGGCTGTGCCGGCAAAACGTGAGCTTAATGTATACAGATGATATTGGACCTGTTGTGATATCTGAACAAATCTCCTGTCATCAGTCGCAGGCAGCGTACAGATTCGCTTATATTGGATATATATATGTATACATATACATATATTATAATTATATATAAGATATATAAAGTCGGGGAAACCTATCGACATAATCTGACACCGGATTATCGGCCGATATCGAGCAAAATCTGTCATTTCTTAAACATTTAACTTAAATATATCATTTAAATGCTAACAAAACAGCAGGTTTTGCTCAGTTTCTACAGTCAATCTATTATTATATTCTGTTAACAAATTCTGTTATATTTTTGTTGTCATTCTATCGATTTGCAGCGGACAGTTTCAAAATTTATTCTCGACAGATTTGGCTATCAGAAATAGAAACGACATATATTTACTTATTTATCTATATTGAGGAGATATAAAATGTACGTTTAACTTTTGATTGCTGTATCGTGATGCAATGATTATGTGGCACGTTATGTGGAAATCAGGAGTTAACTATATACTGCTGGACAAAAAATGAAAAAGTAAGAGACGTTATAAAGATAAAGGCAGATAAGATCGTAGTAAAATATTTTTATTAGTTTCTATTCTTCAAATACGTGATCCTATTATAACAAATAATAGAATAAGAACATTATTGTATGTTCATATATATATATATATATCAATTTATATATATATTCAACATACTATTGAATATAGAAGAAATTTTCGTGAAGCTGTAGTCTTGTATATCTATACAATGATATCAAAATAGAAATATCATAATGTCAATAGTATATCGACATTTTCCGAATTAAAGTAATGGTTCATTGCACTTATTGAAACAACGATTAATATCTACTTCAAAAGAAGACTCGGAGATTGATAAGCATTTGTACTGATGGATATTGTACGTTATGTGTTTACGATGCGGAAATAGTTTCCAGACGACAATATTTATTTTTACATTTCTAATCTGAGCTTATAATTAGTACTGTTATATAAAATAATACTGCAAAAGTGATATTAAGTATTAATAAAAGTAATACTTGTCATAGTGCATTGAATTTGTCTCTTGAAGTTCCCTACAATTATACAATTACATTTAAAAAATTTGCATATAAATTCATTTAAAAAATTCAAGACGACATTAATTTTTTTCATGAAGAACAATTTTTTTCAAATTTTTTTATAAGTGTATTCCAAAATTCACTGCCAGCACTGAAAATCTATAATATACGCTACATGCACTATAGATTTTCAGTGCTGACAATGAATTTTGGAACACAGTCATAATAGTTTGCGTGAAACAGGTGAATGTTCTCCTTATAAACTTTTTTTTATTATCGAAAGCATTTCAAAAAACGAAATATTACGCTGAACACCCTATATAAAATATATTTATATACAGGATAGTTCCTAAGTATGTTCCAAAAATGAATAATGTAATTCTTTAAGTGATTTTATGGAGAAAAGTTTATGCACACTTTTGTTATAAACAGCTTACAATTAGTTTCGGAGATAAAGGATGTTTAATACAAAAATTATATTTTTTAAAATCTTGAAAATGTTTCCAATTGTTCTCTTGAAATTTTTTATGCCTTAGTAGTATACATATATACATATGTAAATTAATTTATATATGTTCATTCATATATGTATATTTTTTTACGGAAATAACAATGTATATATGTAACAATCAATTATGAGTATTTTTAGAAAGCTACCATTTCACAATCATTTGACTGCAGAATTATCTTTGGCTATTCTTTTATAATTCAATTATTATTTATTTGTACCAAATTTTCTAATAAACAGTTCAAAAAGGGAGAAATCTTTTTTTTGTTAAGAATGTGAGAAATTTTTCATCAAAAAGGGAATCGAATAATGTGATAAACCGATATGATAAATTATCACAATTTTTACATTGCTTATCGGAAAATTATATTATATTTAGTACAAATAAATAACAATTGAAAAATAAAAGAATGGCATATCAAAGACAATTCTGCCCATATTCATATCAACAATTTCTAATTTTTCGATATTGAAATCTGATAAAATTCCTTCAATAACGCTCATAATTCTCATCAATGGCACCAAATAAAAATTTCATTCTTCCTTAATACTTTCTTCAAATTAAGAATCAGTCAAGCAGTTGAGAAATGGCATCTTTCCAAAAGTATTCTCTTAGTTGATTATTACACATACATGTATGTACACATGCTTTGTACATGCATTATGCATTATTTAAATATAAAATGAAACATTTTTCGTGTACTAAAAATTGGGTTATTCTCAAATTGCTGAGACTTGGCGACAAATCATCGACGAAAATTAAAAAAGCATTTTGTAGCTTGACGTTTCAATTCTTTAACGTGCTATAATTAAAAAAAAATCGTTTTAATTCTTTAACGTGCTATAATTAAAAAAAAACGCTCTGTTAAAAGTTAAGAAAATTATTTTTAATTACCTAAATTGTTTTAATTACCTTATTTCTACTTTTCAACTATTACAAGAAAGAATATATTATTTTATTTCTTAAAATTACGTATTTTAGACATCTTGATAAAAAAATTTTTCTCGAAAAATGTAACACAAGTGATAAGAAGTATATTTTATTTACAAAACACTTTTTAAAATTTTTCTACGATTTTTTTGACTGAATTATGATTTTGGAACTGACTGTACATTTTTTTAAAATGACGTTTATCACTAGCATTAGCGTCTCAATGTGTATGTATGTACATACATCAGGTGGAAGTTGCTGATCGGATCTTATGCATGACACACATACATACACACACACTTAAACACATGATATGCAAAATTCAATTCGCTACTACTACAATGTGGTACATATTGAAACGCTAATGACGGCGATAACGCCATTTAAAAAAAATTTAAAGTTTGTTTCAAAGTCATGTAACTCAGTCAAAAAAAAACGTAAAAAATTTTAAAAAGAGCGTTTTGTAGATAAAATATTGTACTTGTTACCCAGGTAGCACATGATGATTTATATACGTTTTATATACATTTTCTAAACGTATTTAAAATATTAGAAACGTTTAGGAAACGTATAAAAAACCAACACGTGCTACTAGGGCATATTCTTTAAGAAAATTTTTTTATCTAAATATTAAAAATATATAAATTCAAGGAACAATATGCTATTTTCTAAATGGCACAGATAATCGTTAAGAACTCAAAAGGGATTTACTTTTAAAACATTTTTTATGAATAACATTTTTTTATGATTAGCGTAATCTGCTCCAAATGAACTAAAAAGAAATTAAAAAGGATTTCATAAAACAAAAAGAATTTCTTCTGTATTCGAAAGAAGATTCATACTTGATGTCATAAAAGCATCTTTCTTTTTAATTTTTCGGAAAATTTTTAGAACAGAAATGGGATGGGAAAAGAATACATTTTATATTTCGGAAATTAAAAATTCAAAATGTTTTTTTTTCATTTTTCGTCTATAATTATTTTTTGACGAGTTTCAGCGATTTAAAAATAGCTCAATTTCTAACATATAAAAATGTTTCCTATCTTTTTTTTTAGTAATGTATATTATTTTTTAATACATGATATAAGAAATACAGAATATGTTAGAATACAAGAGCATATATAATGGAATATAATGGAATATATATTAAAATGTGTTAAACCATGCGGCATAAAAATTCACAAAATTTTGTCTCGAATTGTTAGATAAAAATTACGGATCGTTCGAAACGGACTTTAAGGCGAGCTAGAAAGCGGAAACAAACTCTCCGCCACCGGATAGATCCGTTCAACTAGCACTGCGTTGAGAAACTTCACTCGTGAGTGAAATTTCTATCCTTCTATCCTTATTCAATTCTCAGTAAGTGACAAAGATAAAAAGATGGAAATTTTTACCCGAGTGAAGTTTCTGAACGCAGCCTAGTCGTAGCGCGCGTTTGTTTCTCGCGCGTCGCCCGCGCGCGGTGCACGCCGGTCCGATAGAAGACCCTGATAGAAGACCCTACCGGCGGGCCAATCGCGAGCCGGCATCGCGCGGCAGCGACTGGCCGTACTCTCAGTCCCGAGCCCGTAGTTGTCGTTGGTCGTCGCGAAGCTGTTGGTTCCTCTCTTTCGGCCCCCGTGTACCCAGCGAGCCCAAAATTTTCCCGAGTGTTCCCGAGGCAAGCAGCGGCCGCCACGTCCCCAGGAAATCGGCAGGCCCGCCCGCAACGTTCGCCCAGGATCGTTCGCCGTCCCGCGCCGAAGCCCTCGGCCGTCGTCGTCGTGCGTTACCCTGTTTTTTGTCGCATCGGGAAAATACATCGTGCCCGCGCGCGCCTAAAATAAACGGCGCTCGCCGGACCTACCTCGCGTACGGCTCGGCACGCACGCATCGCACGCACCGGATCGGCGAGGAGGGCGAGAGAGCCTGCCGTACCCCCCCGTGCGTGATCAACCGCTGGAGACGGTGTCAACGAGAAAAGGTAGAGCGACAACATACAACAGAGCAAGCGAGAGAGACGGGGCAAGAGCATCGCCGGAGAGTCAGAGTTATCCGCTCCTCTTCCCCGCCTCCCCTCTCCCTCCTCCCCCTCGCGAGCGCGGAGCCGAAC
>VBVQ01002179.1:8834-23931 GCA_011636635.1 Tetramorium simillimum | reverse complement strand
GTAGCAGAGAAGAGTATAGTTTGTCTGGTCCTTGAGCATTGCTTCACAATGTATTTCATTTGTTCAGCAAAGTATTCATCTAACATTCTTAAATTAAAAATGTTAAATATAATTGTTATTACATCCATAATCATACATTAATGTTAACATTGTACTATAGAAACATATTTGTACATTAATTGTTTTACCTATCAGCTTCGTCCAGAATTAATACTTCAATACTGTCTAAGGAAAAGGTAGGTGCATTTCTTAAATGATCGATTAATCTTCCAGGTGTTGCTATTACAATATCTGGATTTTTTCTCAGTACACCTTCCTAAAACATGTAAAAAAGTGTATGAATAGTTAGGTGATTTTGATTTTGATAATTTATATAAAAAAAGTTATATAACAAAGGATAAAATAATTTACCTGTACTTTCACATCCAATCCACCAACAGACAAACCGACCTCTATTGTTGTAAATTGAGCTAATTGTTTTGTCACTTGATAAACTTGTACTCCCAGCTCTCTGGTAGGCACAAGTACGAGAACACGCGAAATAGCAGGACCGTCCAAAGGTCTGTACAATAATCTTTCCAAAGTGGGAAGCATGTAAGCCGCAGTTTTCCCTGTGCCTGTTGCCGCACAACCACAAATGTCACGACCCATTAAAGCTACAGGAATAGTAGCCGATTGTATAGGAGTTGGTTGTACAAAATTCATTGTTGTTACGGCCTAGAAGTTTGTAAAATTTGTAAATCAATCATTTTATACTACTATATTTTTAAGAGATTTTATTTTAGTACATATTAACATCTAACCTTAATAACTATTTTATAAAGTAAAATAATCAATTGCAATGATATTACACACCTTCATCAAAGGCCTAGACAAGTTCATTTGATAAAATGTAGTATACGTTTGAGAATCTGCATATTCCTCGAAATCAACAGCTTCTTCATCCTTTTCTTTCACAGTATTTTTTGTTTTGCCTTTCTTTTCCTTGGTCTTAAAAATATCTACAATCAATAAGCAAAATAAGTATTCATGTATTTCTTATTATATATATATATCATGTAAATAATATAAACAATGTATACTTTTCTGTTATGCATAAGCACGCATATATATATATATGTATAAATTCTTTAAAAGCATTATCATTATCATTATTTTCATAAATTTGTTTTGGTTCTATACATTAATAAAATATGCATAAATAAAATTAGCTATATCTACCTTTTTTAAGTTCGTCCTCAGATAGAGAAATCGTATCATCATCCTGATCCACTTCTGGTTCAATTTTAATAGGATCATCCTCCGTTCCAATCTAATAATCATAATAGCAAATTCTTGTTCGTAATTTCATTAATTTTAATAATTTCATAAGACATTAAGATTTATTCTAACTTTACAATTCCCGAATAATGTAGATAACAACATCACATACTTGTTTATATTCCTTTCTGACTTTTTTTATCTTATCATCTAATTTCGTGTTCGGTTTGCGTTTAATATACTTGTCCAAGTCATTCCAAGGATCCACATTGTGTTCGGCAGCAGTGAATTGAAAGCCGCTGTCGAAGTCTTTGCTTTCTTTTTTCTTTTGCTTCCGTGGCTGATACTGGCGAACAGTTTGGAAGAAAAATATAGTACTCGAAAGAAATCAAAACATTCACAAAGAGAAAAAAAAATTCTACAAAATGAAAATAAAATTTTTAACACTGGGAGTAGCTTGCATTGTTTTGATACAAGCTTCAGCTTACGTCGTCCTCCTCGTCCGAATTCTCCGAATAATCCGGCACTTCCTGATCATCCTCAATTGTCTTTATCAAATCGTAATTGCTCGTCATTTTTCATTACCCAGGTAATAAAACACCGGCGAGAAAAACATGCGGAGTACACTTTGGAGGTTAACCACTAACACGTGGGCACGCATTCAGTACGTACATAGGCGTACATACATGATGTACATAGGCGTCGATGTGAAAATATCTTTTTCAATGAATTTGGACTTTCATACGGCATTGTTTTCGAAATAAGAATAGTAACAAATGTGAGAATAAATTATTTTATATGTCTATGGAATAAATGTGGAGATAATTTGCAGAAATAACTTGGAAAATTTCCCATTCATCAAAGGGCACTTTTATTTCCTTACAAAGATCAGAAAGAAGACGATTTATTTAAAATATTTTCTTAATAAGTCTAACGTTATTTTCAAATTATTTCTTATTTTTTAATGACAAATGGAGTATGGAAGAAAACTATACTTTCAAAAAGAAACAAAAATATGTTTACAAAAAAAGAAATAATTAATTGATTCGAAATAAATGCCAGTGCAATTGAATGGCTACATGTTGATCTTTGTTGTTTGGATTTCTAAATATATAAAAAATGAAAAATAACTTTTATTTCATAAGTTGTGAATATTATTTGAAATATTATAAAAAGAATATAAAGAGCAATTCAATTTGATATAAGAATCGATCGTTCTTATTCATATATGTGAAAAATGAATGCTTGAGAAGGTGCATGAATATAGTTACTAAAGGCAATGTTAGAGATTGCCAACTTATGTATCTCTTTATTGATTGGCGACATTGTTCGCATCGTTTGCACCCCCTACTTCAAGCCGCCTCGTTCTGCTCGGTCGTACTGTGGAAATTGGCGGGAAACGATTTCGCCTTGGCTCACCTTTCAGAAAATGTCTGCTGTGTGACGCATTATCGGTTTTCTACGTACATGATAAACATTTCGCCATGGGTATTTTAGGATTGTCGAAGTTAATAGCCGACGTAGCTCCGCAAGCTATCAAAGAGCGAGAATTGAAACATTACTTCGGTAAGTGGTTTTCGTCCGTCTTTTGCGTTTGACTTTGTGCCTTTAACCGAAAACTGCGACTGACACAATCTTCGCATCTCTGTGACAAGATTTTATAATTTGCATCTTGTATCCTCGTATTATAATCAATTATCGATCTTGTTATAATGTTATTGACAATTATTGACAGTTATAATATTATCGATCTAATGTCATTTATTTGGCTTCAGGTCGCAAGATCGCTGTTGATGCTTCCATGTGTTTGTATCAGTTTCTTATAGCTGTGCGCAGTGAAGGAGCCCAGCTCACTACTGTAGACGGCGAAACAACCAGGTATATTTCTTGATGTACAACAATCTTGTCATAAATTGTAGAGTTTCATCACATAATACGAAAAATTACACAAAGAAATGATCAACTTACAAAAGATTATGTTAAGAACTAATCGGTAACGTATATTTTATTATGCAGTCATTTAATGGGTACATTTTATCGGACTATACGCTTAGTGGAGCAAGGAATAAAGCCTGTGTATGTATTCGATGGAAAACCACCAAATCTGAAAGGTGGAGAATTAGCCAAAAGAGCAGAAAGGAGGGATGAGGCACAGAAAGCCTTGCAGGCCGCCGAAGAAGATGGTAATAACAAATTATATCTTTTCATTGTTGTAATAATTCTCTGAAAATAATTCATCATGTTCTGCATAAAAGGATCATAAATTTTTATAAATATTTTTTTATTAAAGGAAATGTGGAAGCTATTGACAAGTTTAGTAGAAGATTGGTTAAAGTAACGAAAACTCATGTTGACGAAGCTAAAGAATTACTTCAATTAATGGGCATACCTTATATCGATGTAAGCATTTGTGTGAAATCACAGTTTTTTTTTTATTTATTCCTAATGGATATTTCCTGTACAGGCTCCTTGCGAGGCTGAAGCACAATGTGCCGCTTTAGTGAAAGCTGGTAAAGTCTTTGCTACTGCTACAGAAGATATGGATGCGCTCACTTTTGGCTGCAATGTGCTTCTACGACGTTTAACATTCAGTGAAGCCAGGAAATTACCTGTACAGGAGATTCATTTCGATAAAGTTCTAGAAGGTTTGGAGCTGAATCATGATGAGGTACGCATTCAGATTGTCTTTACTAAACAATGCTAGTTTATTAATTATTCTAAAGTAATGCATAATTTACAGTTTATCGACCTCTGTATTATGTTGGGTTGTGATTATACAAATAGTATCAAAGGTGTTGGTCCAAAAAGAGCAATAGAGTTGATAAAGAATCATAGGTCTCTTGAAAAAATTATTGAAAATATAGATAGCAAAAAGTATCCCATACCGGAGGATTGGAATTACAAAGATGCTAGATTATTGTTCCAAGAACCAGAAGTATCGAATGCAGATGACATCCAGGTATTTCTTTATACCGAATAGCTTTTCTTTGCGCAAATCACGTATACTGAATATTCTCTTATCTTGCAAGTTAAAATGGTCTGAACCAGATGAAGACGGTCTGGTAAAGTTTTTATGCGGTGATAAGCAGTTTAACGAAGAACGGGTTAGAAACGGGGCTAAGAAACTTCACAAAGCCCGAAATACATCTACACAGGGCAGATTGGACTCATTCTTTAAAGTTTTACCGAACTCGACTTTGACTCCAAAGAGGAAGGTGAGACATTTTTCGAACACGAAATTTTTTTATATTATTTTATATCTTTAAATTTAAATCAAATAAGATATTTTTTTATTATAGACGGAAGAAAAGAAGCCATCGGCTAAAAAGGCAAAGTCTGCAGGTAACAGCAAATTTCGTGGTAAAGCAAAGTAAGAGTAATTTTATAAATTTGACAAGAATGTACAGCAATGCTAATAGCGTACTTATGTCTTGTGTAAGATGCTATTTCGACACAGTGTCTTATACACGTGTCGTGCATTTATTTTTTATAAATTTCTGAACAAATTGCATTTTCAACTAGTAACCATAATTTTTTTCTATTTATTTTGTAAAATATATACAATATTCGTGTACAATATATATTCATATAAATTCGATCATAACAAGTGTTTAATAACAATGTGTCGCGGGATATTTTTTATAAAAATCTTTACAAATAACATCATTTTGATTCATGCATTTAACATTACATTTATTGTCGTTGTACATCTTCCTCATATATGTTATTTCTTATTAATATAACTTGGCAAGGAATTTGAAAAAGGATAAGTATTTCTATATCTGATCTATTAATTATCTGATCTACTATATATCACATCAGTCTTTATTTTAGCACCAAGTACGTTTGAACTACTATTTTTTGGTTTGCAATATATAAATTTTTATTAACAATATACGGCAGTGATTACCCGCCAAAATTATACACTGTTTTGTACAAAAGATACATAGTCGCGATATAAATTTCTTTCAATGATACTGTCACTGAAACGTTATAATCGTACTACCGATAGAGTTTGGATCTAAGACATGGAGCAACGCTCGTTCGATATTGTATGGCGCGTATACCCTGTCCACAACCGTTTGCAATTGATTCGCGTCGGTCAATTCACACAATGCTCGCAAATACGTAACATTCAATTTTGCTCCTTCTTTCCATTGGTGCATATTAAATCCGAACATGTACTACAATTTAAAGCATTAGTTAATAGTACAATATTACAATCGATGACTTAACTGGAATAAACTGAAATGAACCAATACCTGAGCCAATAATTTTACTCTAACGCATCCAGCAAATATACTTCCACAAATAAATCCCAGCGAGTCTGACGTCAATTGTTCAGGAACAGTTGATACGTAAGATCCATGAGGCAACAAGTGTTTCTTTAAAATATGTTCTTGAAAAGGTTGATTATCACTATAAAAAATCGCATCGAACCTGTAATGAAATAAGTTCGATATAAGAACATAAGAACACTGTATTTTCTATTCTTTCATTTAAATAAGATAATTTGAAATATATTAGAAATCTTTTGCAGAGAACTTTTTCGTACTTATCGTGCAACTGCAGTTCCTTCTCGATTTCTGTTTCGTTTAGTATTATAATTTCGTCAGCACCTAATGCCTTCATTACAGGCACGGCGTCTATTCGGCAAGCAGTTACTACGTATCCGCCCCATAACTTAATTAACTGTATCAAGATACAGCCAATTGGAGTACTTCCGCCGAAAATGAGAACTCTGTAGCAATAATATTATTGTATCAATTGATATTTCAATACGAGAGCTAAAAGGATATTAAGAATATTACCGTTTTCCCTTGGCATTGCCTTCTTTGATAACAGATTTATTAACTAAAGCGTCCCACGCCAGGCAACCATTGTATGGCAGGCTGGCAGAGGCCTCAAAGTTACATGATTTAGGCCGTCTTGCTACTTGCGTCTCTGGAACAATTATATATTCCGCCATCGTGCCAGAAGCCCACGATGGTACGGCTAAGAATACCTCGTCTCCGATATCGAAGTTGATAACGCCTTGTCCAATATCAACTATCACGCCCGTACAATCCCTCCCTAAAGTTACAGGTAGTTCTTTCTGTTTCTAAATACATATGTCCGTGCATTACAACGTAATATTGCGTTGCATTGAATATCAGTGGACACTTGAGAGAAAATTACTTACTCCTGAGTTCAGTAATCTTCTATAAATCCTAGAGTAACCAGAGCATATCTTTGTATCGACAACATTAAGTGAAGCCGCCTTAACTTGTATCAGTAATTCGTTCGATTTTTTAATCGTTGGCATTTCGGAGTCTTCTACCATTAACACACCCTGTAGCGATAATAAGACATGACATCTAGATCTATATTCGCAACTAATTGTAAGGTTGTGTTTCAAATTCATTGCCAGTGCTGAAAATCTATAGTACACAAATAACACATACTTTAGATTTTCAGCGCTATCGGTAAATTTTGGAACACAGCCTATATATTATCTGTGACTTATACCTCGATACCGTAATAATGATGGCAAGCTATAGATTTTATGTGATGTACATGTTGAGAGACAGGTTTCCAATTTATGCCAATGTAGTAGCCCGTTACAGTTCCAACCATTATGCCTGTCAAGCAAAACATTGCTTCTCTCCTTGACACTAGACAGAATATAAACAAACTTGTGTTGAGTAAAATTCGACTTTAACGCTACATATACAAACATGTTTTGTCAAAGCATTTTTAAATATTTAACGTACCTTTGCCAGCGCACAGGCTTCCTACGTGGCGATAAAAATCTATTGTATTCCATTGTGTATTGTAATACTGAAACTGAATTTCTTGCCATCCTCTCTGTATAGAGGCAGCTATATTCAGCACAATGTTTTTGGCATACTGAGCGTGTTGCTCCTCGCAAAGCTGCAGGATAAATTGTCGCAACTGGGCTAGCCATGTCATACACCATTCTTGTCCCTGTTGCGCCGCTACCGATGCTTGAACCTTTCCCCAAATTTTTTTGTGTAGTATACTGAGATTTCTATGAATAATTATATTTTATGCCAAGTGATTCGCACATGTACACTAAGTTTGAGACACCAAAATATTACATAATATTGAACTATTTATATACTATCGTACAATATAGCAAAATATTAATCTTTTTGTTTAAAAGAAAACGTTATATAATTTATATATTATAAACGCCAAGTAGAAAATGTTTCTATTTAAAATCGCTCCAGTTATGTACACGAGTTACAGCCAAACGCGAAATTTGAAAACAAAGGCAATACAATTAGCTCTCAATTCCAAATTCATGGAAAACTTGTAATTAAAAATATAGAAATTATAATCGTCGGAGCAGGCGCGGAAGGTTCTGAAAAAAAAGTCCGATTACCTGCAGCGATTCGAGCTGATTCGAAAGGTGAAACCAAACCTCGTCCATAATTTGTACCCGACAAAAATAGAAAAACAAAGTGCGGACGGAGAGAGAGGGAACGAGCTTAACGCATTTTACGATAACGCGAGAGTGCGCGAGGACGCTCGGTAAACGTCAGTCGGGGAAACGGCGACGTTTATAAATAAACGATTAACGCATTGCGTACGACTCCGAAATAGATATCAAGTTCGTGCTGCGAGTCGCGACGACGGGTCGACGGGCATCCTTCGCGGCACGGCACGGGTCAACGTCTCCCAATCGGACTGATACTCTCGCCTGCCGTCATGTCGCGCGTTCGCGGCGGGATTCCTTCCTTTAAATCGACATCGGGGATCGGAGCACGTCGCAGATACGTGGGGATAGGTTAGCTCGCGCCGTACGCGTGCGCCCGGTTACGGCGTGAACTCGGAGCGTGACGTAACGGCGCGAGGCGGCGCGTCGCGCCGACTCCGGCGGTCACGTGACGCCGAGAACCGCGCTGCGCGCGCGCAGGCCGTTTGAATCGTGCAGTCTTTCTACGGGCGCGGAAGCGAGCGCGACGCGATGCTCGGAGGACGAGGACGCGTGGTCTCGCGATCGCGGAAAGACGCCGACCTGCGACGGACGGCCGGCGACGTCGGTGAGTCGTTTCAGTCGCGTTTATTCCGTGCGACGCAAGTCGCACGACTTGCATTGTCGTTCGCGTAACAGCGACTCTTCTCAAGTTTCGAGAAGAGAACGACGGAGGAGAGAGAAACAGAAGGGACGATGGACAGAATAAAATATTAATGTTAAGGACGCGCGAGTATTATTATAATTATGTACTTATATAGTAATATTTTATACTCATTAATTCATATATACGCGATTTTTGCGAGACTGGCAGCTTCACAATTTCGTGCCGTTCAAACAGTAATTCGACTTTGCTAATTAAGGCGCGTGATAAGTTTCTCGATACAAGATTACTGGCGCGAGCATAAGCGCAGTATGTGAAAAACGAAGGTACATGAAGTCTCGCGCAAAAAGATATCATTTTCTAGATAAGTTTCAATATAAATTCTTGCTCGAATTCATGCCGTATGCCGTCCGCCATTTTCTCAGTCGCGATGATTCCAAGTTGTCGCGTTCGCGGTCGATAAATACCATCGCCAAGGTAACGATGTCATATTCCCATACATCGGTAAAAAGAGATTTACCGCAGCAGAAGATAAAGATATGTCGGACGATTTTGTTAGGTAAAAATGTAATACCAACATGCTGAAATTATCGATTGCAATGCAAGCAAAGTTCGAGCGACGCACCGTCAGATGACAGCACACAATAGTTTTTTTTAGAAAATTTCATGTGGCGTAGAAAACATAACAGAGTAATAGCCCGCAGTAGCGAATGGGTTATGTGCAAGTTATTAATATAATTTTATTAAAAATTAAAAGGGAGAATATTTACAATATTTGAAATACGATCAAATTAATTTTTTGCTCGGTAAGCTTAAAAAATTAATAAAATTATTTTGAATTTCTGGAGGATTTGACATATATTAATTTCGATTTTATTTTTAATTTAAAATTTCAACTATGAAAAGTTTTCCAATCGTGATTTGTTAAACTTTAACGACCATGAGAATACATTTTTTGCCATTAATTTAATTGATCTAATGGAAACTTTCGTATGACTATATAATTTTATCTTAGTTTAAAAAGAAAATAATATTTTTAAAAATGTTCAAGTGAACAACAAAACGGAGTAAAATATTGAATGTAAATATGGATGTAAATCCAATCCAATCAGTAGTAAAATAATAAAACACATCACAGTCATTTTATTCATTCAAAACTTGTATTGCGGGATCTATGATTTAAAATTATAGGAAATAATTTTTATTATTAATCATACATATCAAATACATATCAATGATTATTTGATTTTACACATGATTCGATATTTATTATTGACATCCGAAAAGAAAGTAACGTTGTTTTTTTAATTTAAAAAAATGTGAGCTTTTTAATATACAAATTTAATTATTTTATATTATAAATACATATATATTATATTTTTTAAATATTACATATGTATAGTTTCATAGATCACGCGTAACATTTAATATATGTATTTTTCTTATATATATATATATATATATATATGTATATATAGAATTATAAAATGTATACATAATTATGTATAACGAGAAATATTTCTTTATGTCGACCCATCTCTACTCTCTCTTTCTCTATTTCCAGGTGTCACTCATTTCTCAAAGCCTGAAATGGATCGCCGTTATGTAAATACGCGCAAGTTGCTGATATCTCGCTGCTGAACGAGTCGCGCGCGGTCGTTCCGGCGAGAAACGCGGCAGTCATCAGTGACATTGGCCCGCGACTACCGTGCTTTTAGTGAAAAAAATACGCGCACGTCCGTGCTCACTTACATTTCGACAGCGACGCGCGGAGCATCCAACAAACGTCGCGTGAATCGACATACGCGTCTCTCGGCTGCGATCCGCGCGGTGTGCCGATCGGTATTTGACGTGCCAAATGCGTGCGGGATAAAATGAAGCGTGTAAGTGTGCGTAAAGTGCATTAATGTGTCGCGAGGGTCGTTTCATCAATATATATTATTATATATATATATGTATGATGGCGAGTACGTTAAGTTTTCTCAAATCCGATACTCGATCATCGGCGCAAAAGTGCTGCGGCGTATTCTCCACACATATTGGAACGTAAATGTGCGTGAACACGCGTCGGGAGTGCCGGAGTCAAGTGCCGCGCGAACGTATCGCGTTATTAATCGATGTGCGTGGCGGTAATTAACCGCGTTTTTTCTCCATCGACCGGCGGGCGAGTGGATGGCTAGATCGAGGGAGCAGCGACTGGCGGAGGGAAAGCGCCCGGTGTGCAGGATGGTGAGTGCAGTTATTCTTGTATTATAATTAGCTATATATTTATTCGACGCGTCATTGCGATTTAACGCTTTGTTGCGCAGCGGGATGAGTCAGATGACGAAAAGTAGAATCCGTTCCAAAAAAAAAAAAAAATGTCGCGCGGATCCATAATCTTGATAGATTACTACATAATCTAGACACGTTAATATTGAATTCTCGTCAACTGTATCGCTAAAACCGCGTCGTATACGTGAATACCAGTAAAAAATAGTATAACAATAATTGTAAAATCCGCAATATTCATTTATGGATGATATTTAAAATATTGCTATATTGCTCTTTTTTAAAAAAATTCTACAATAGAATTTTTGGACATTGGATTATCGTGCAATGCTATCCCGTGAATCATGCGTGAATCTCTCTGTTTTTCTTTTGAGATTGAATCTTTTGAGATTGTTTTGCGATTTTTTATAGAGAATTGGTTCGCACTATTTTCGCATTACACTAAATTTCACGGTTATTATGTTTTTATTCTCACATGAAATTTCATTGTCGCTGTTTCGCTGTTCTCAGTCTAAAATATTACGATAATTAGTCTCGCGCACGGAAGATCGCGTCTTCAGATAAGACTTTCAAAGCCATGATTTTAAGAAATCATGCAATAGAAAGTATTTTTCCATCAGAACATTTCGCGAGACGTCTTTCCCTTTACGTACGACCGAACGACGTGTACATTTCTGCGCTCGAAAACTTTTCCCTGTATTCTTTGCATCCTACACTTCTTACGTAAGAGTCAATTCCCCAAAGACTGCGATTAAAGACTCCATTTCGCCGCACCGGCAAATACTTACTTAATGATGTCGCTCCTTTTTTTTCTTTCCTGGCGTCATTGCGTTGCACGTAACACGTCGAACGACAGCTCTCGGCAGTAAATTTCACATTTTTGGTATTCTTTCCTATTTTTTTTTTTTTTTTACGTACGCCATGTCTGCTAAACCTTCCGCCACAAGAGCCGTCTCTCGATTTTCTCGGCGGCGTGCACCGCGGCGCATATGCATACGCTCATTTTCCGTGCCGCGCTCGGGGCCCCGCATTAGCAAGCCGCTCGATGTCCGGACACGTCCTGGACGAGTCCCGGCGTCCGTGTATTCGCAGCCTCTTCTCTACGGGGGCGACGGAGCGCGCTCGCTCGTTGGCGCTAACGCGACGAAATGAGCCGTAACCGAAAGCTCCGATCGCGCGTGCGAGGTCGGTGAACGGTAATTGCGGAAAACGCGCGCTGTCGCCGCGCTCACGTACCGCCGTCGGGAATCCCGCGATCTGCCTCAGCCTGTTTTTCGGCGTCGTCGCTAACTCGTTTCTGATATCGTTTCGGTCGGGTCCCGGGCAAACGAGCGCGAACAAGCGCGAATGAATGTACACCGGCCGGTATCGTTCCGCGTTCATTGAAGCGAGCTGTTGATTCGCGCTCGTTCGCGCTCGCTCGCTTAATAGGAATCCGGCTTTACTATGCACACACGCGCTTTTAAATGTCTCTTTAACGGCACGGCGATTGGCATGCATGATTTACGGTAGACACACACTTTCACCAAACTTTCAAATATCAATTAATTCAGCGGCGTCAATCGACGTGCGTTGCATTGAGACGGAATGAGATATTAATTGCGACACACTCGTGTCCGAACTAAACTGCAAAAACTGTATTTTGAAAGCGGAGAAAAACTTGAAGAATCCACGCGTATGTAACCTGCGATCGAAATAGATAAATAACAAAGTTAATGAAAATCTCTGGTTAATTTCTTTTAAGTTCAACTTTCATCTTCGTATAAATCTCTCAGGAAAAATTGATATATTACAATGTCTGTTCAAATTCTTGTTAAAAGATCCATTTTAAGAACAAATCTGATCGAAATAAAACATCGATCGAAATTTTAAGATTTCTCAAAATTTCTCGCCGCATTAATAAAGAAACGCCGCTGCCTGATTTCTACCTCGAGAGAATATACTCACAACGAAACGCACGAGAAGAATCTATAAAAGCGTAATGTGTATGTACACGCGCGTACACGTGCAGCTCGCGTGTGTTATGCAATACGCCAGGCAATAGAGTCCCTAACCGCGCGTACGTACATGCGTATGGATCCTTTATTGTCGTGAGTATTCAGCTTATGACGATTTTCCCCGCCGACAAAGGGGCGACGAGGCGAATATGAGGTATCGCGCGACTGCCAAAAAGCCGACTGCACTGTGTGTGTGTGTGTGTGTGTGCGCGCGCGTGCGCGCACGTATGTGCACACGTACTCTCGCGTGTGTGCGTGTGCGGAGACACGCGGGTAGAAACGCACGCGACAATCTCGTATTCCCATCGCGCCGTCTCGTTACGGAGCGTCTTGCGGCGCCGCGACGATAAAGGCGCCGGTAACTCATTGTTCGTACCCGGGACAATGAGCGTGCACCGGCGACTCGGCCTGATTCTGAATGAGAGACTTCTCTCTACCGTGCGTATAAAACGTTTCGCCATTCCGCCGGCCCCGCCACGCGCATCCCGTAAATAAATGGAAGCTGCTGATGCTGGCGGCGGTCTGACGAAATTATTAGCCCGGGGGCCCGGTTCGATAAAAGTGCGAACTTTATAATAATGGACCGTTGATGGAGCGAATATAATGTGATAGAGGAATGTAATATATAACGTAGGATATATTATTATTGCTTATATACATTTCTTTAATTTTATCATGGCAACGTATAATCGAAAAGTTTACTTATCTAGTTTTGAAAGCATTTGTTTTTATTTTATCGTTTCATAGATCGACTTAGGGATTGTTTCGTAGATTGACACACCAATGCGACTAACATTTCTATCACAGATTAAATAATTTGATATTAATAGACTTTTGAAAATAAACCCAAGTATACCTAGTATTCGTTAAGATTTATAGTGACGTGAGAAATTGTAATCCTCAATACATAATTATTTTACAATTCTTAATGGCAATTGATTATATATAGCTTTCCGAAGCTCGTTATCTTATGCTAAGAGCGTACATTTCTTCACGCAAAGATTCTGAACTTTCCCATCGTTTTCAAGTCAGTATCGCGTTCAGAGCCAAGTGTCGATCTATATAGTCGGCCGTGGAAAGGCCGTAGCAGTCAACGGGAATAAAATCTCGTGTCCGCGGGAAGCTTCTGTTTGGCCATGGAAATCGGTAAAGGAGGTCAGCGTATGCAAATAACAGGGTCGCGAGGGCTGTCGCGGAGCCAGCCGGGAGGGTCCCGTGAGCCAACGGACAAGCAGCGAGGCGTCGGCGGCATCGGCGTCGGCGATGGCAGCGGCGGAGGGTATATCCACGTTTCGTTCCAGCCCTCCCTTGTTTTTCCGTCTCTCTCTCTCTCCCTCGCCGCGCGGGCGGTTTTCCCGTCCCTCTAACGCTTCCATAACTCCCGCTCTCTCTCCTTCTCTCTCTCATTCTCCTTCTCCGTCTCCCTCGTTCCAGCTTTTGCCAGAGGAGCCAGCTTCGCGTTCTCCGCAACGCTCTCGTTTCCCTCGTTCTGAACTCCCATCCTCCCATCGTCGTCGTCGTCGTCGTCGTCGTCGTCGTCTTCCGTCCTTTTCTAGCCGCTACTTCAGTTCCTCCGCCCGAGCTTCCCGTGGCAGCGGCGACCGTTACGGCCCCATATATTTCCGCAGCCGGCGTTGGAGTCACGTCTACGAACGTAAAGGTGCCTCCGCTGCGCTCTTTCTCTTTCCCTCCCACTCCTTCTCTCTCTCTCTCTCTCTTTCTCTTTCTCTCTCCCACCTACACCGTGGAAACATTCGATTTTTACGATACGATACGAGCGGGCTCTCGGGCCCACCGATGTTCGTCGTTCGTTCCCCGCATCGGCATCCAGTTTTGCGCCCCCATCTCATCGCTGAAACGCTTCCTCCGGTTTTCGATTTCTTTTCTTTGTCGTTTTTTTCAATCCCTCTACTTTGAGAAGCAATTAAATGAAAAGATTTTCATATGCTGTAGTCGGTTTAGGCAATATCACTTTGAGAATGTCTGACGCTTATTTAACTAATTGAGGCGCTATTAGAACATCATGTATAATGATTTTATCTTAATTAGGAAGCTTTTTTTACATTATTCTCTTTTTCGCGGTCGCGTAAAAAGATCGTTGATCGCGATACCAATCTGTCGTATTTGAATAAAAAATTAAGTATCGGCATGTTTCCAATATCTATACAATTTACGATCTTTTACAACAATCTATCCATTAAAATTATGTAAAATTGAAGATTTTTAAAAATATAGATATATAACTACACGAATATCTCTCATAACTGAAAATCTGCAATTAATCTAAGTAATCATGCTTACGTAAAAAATGTTCCAATTTTACCCTCGGTATTCGCCAGTTGGGGGGGTTGCGAAAACAGCTTCGAGCCGGCACGCCGGGGTGACTAATCCACTGAGTGTTAATTAAAATAAAGGCACGGCCGCTACTATGCGGGTAAGTAGAAATTAGCGTGGGGGTGCGCGTGGGGTCGGCAGCAGGACAAG
>VBVQ01002178.1:0-26942 GCA_011636635.1 Tetramorium simillimum | reverse complement strand
ATATAGAAACGTTCCAGATTAAACTTTCCAAAATTACTCTTGAGATTTTATCAGGTTATAATAACAAAAAATAATCGTCGCCGTCAATTTCTCTTGCTTATGCATCGAAGTTTTATGGAAAGTAAATATTTGTTGTCAGGTCGGCAATAAGTAACAGTATCTCGTCGCACCTGTTAGGTTCGTATATTTTTACGGGAAAGGACCACAAGCAAAGCGATCTATCTGTTTGTGCATTTCACCAGCTGTACGTGACACGTATGCAAAACCAGCTTCGCCGGCGGAGCTTCGCGGCTTTCACTTTGCAATGCTCGTAGCTTGCAGCGCAGCGAGTCGCCGTGCCGAAAGGCAGACTTTATGTAAATTCTACGCATGGATTAAGCGACGTACGCACTTGGCACGCGATCCGAGTGCACCATTTCCCCCTTGAGAGAACAATGTCGGTCGAGAATTTCTTTTTCCGTTCATTCCGGTCGGTGCCTCGAATTCGTTGTTCCGAAACTCACGATTTCGCGAGATCACTCGTTTCGCTCGTACGTTATTCATGAATGTGTCGGAAAAAGCCTATCGCCTGGAAATGACGTTTTTTCCGAAACGAGATCGTCGGGTAAGACATTTTACTACGGAATACACCGGACGAATTTAAAAAGACATTTTACTACGGAATACACCGGATGAATTTAAAATTCTTTTCTGCGAGAGAATTCAAGTCATTATGTTGCAGTCGGTATTGTGTCGGAACTTTTTAAAAATATGTCCCATGTGCGTTTTACGTTATATCATTATTGGTGTATGAACGCTATTTAATAGGGGAACATGTCACAACAATGACTTGCGATATTATTTTAAGACGGTAGGGTACACGGCGTGACGGCACGTCGAGAACAGGCACAAAACGAAACCTAAAACTGATTCTGTGTGCATCTTATATGAGACGATCAACCGTTAACTCCGTTTATTCGCGGACGACTCGTTGCGCGCTGTAAGTTATGCGGCGGTCGTTTACCTCTGTCTGTGATAAACCATACACAGCAGAAGCCCAGCGAGGGCCCTCTATGACATATAGCCATGCATACGTTACACAAATACGACCATTCTTCTCGAGATTTTTAACAGCGAGAGATATAAATCAGATTTCTCTGCTCCAGTAAGATTCAAACTGAGATCATATTGTAAAATCGATCACGCACACAATACCTAAAGAATATGCTTATTTTATTGAAGAATTAAATCTCACTTCTTTATTATTTATCAGACGTTTTGAATAATGTGTCTATATGTTTAAATACAGACATTTTCTGAGATGATTTATCGCAGATGTCCCGTCTCGAAAACGTCAAAACTATTCAACTAACGTCGCATGAAAATATATGGCTTCACGATTAAAAATGTAGCGTGAACTACATTCATTGAAATTTATGGATGAAATCGTTCGTGGATTATGTGCATTATCACGTATACGCCGATTTAGGTTCGTTGACTTTTGCGCGGCTCGCCGCGCATCGTTTCTCTCTTCCAGTCTCGCATTCCCCGTACCCCTCCTTTACCTTTTACCTTTACCTTGGCCTTGCCTGATGCCTTGTTTTACCTCTGCCGCCACTACACGAAATCCGTTCCATTTGTCTTAAAGAAACGGGTAGTGCAAAGCACTTTCGACCGGTACCACCTGTTCCCCGCGATATGTTAAAACATTTACCGTACACGTATTTGCAAATTAAAGAAAAATATGATATTCAATAATAAATAAATTATTTAGAGAAGTCATAAAACCGTATTATTGAAAAATATTTATTTATAGAAAATTATATCAAGTCACTTTTTAGTTTTGATATTTTTGAATTTATAAAATTATTAAAACTCGTAAAACAGTATGGAAAGCTAATATCTCATAGATCTTTATACGATATAATATAATCTGTTGATAAATACACAAATACTGTCACGGGTAGAATTTAAGTTCCAAATAGCCTATCGAACTAAATCTTATAGAAGAAATCGAAATCAATGGACATTTGAGCGTGAAATTTAAAAAAAAAATAGCGGCGATACACAAAGTGTTCTAGAAATTGCACGTTTCACTGAGAAAGAGAAAAAGAGTCACGAGCTCGTTTATTAAAAGAAAAAAACTGTGAAGATGCATGAATGTTTAGACATTAATGGTTACAAATAAGTCTACTTGAAAGTCTACTTGAAGATACATTAGGTATCTCCCCGTGAAGCGAATTCATGGTCACGCTGCATGCCGAAAGAAATGCGAATTAAATGTTGACGACGCAGGCTGAAGTCATCTTCATCTTTCATAATAAAGGTCTTACGCGCTACTATTTCTCTCGCGCAGTCTACGTTTTGTAATCCAAATGGAAAGTCATCGCGTCACTTCATATGGACGCGTATGCGTTTATACCGGCGCTTCCTGATTCCGCAGAAGCTTAATCGAAACAGCTGCAAACTATCGACGTCATGCCAAGTTGTGCATCAGCGCCGGGCGAGCTCTGCAGTAATCTAGTTGGCTGATCTATAATATCCGATGTTCGGAGGAGCGATTTACAATATACGTGGCCTCTTTCGCGAAGAACGCTACCTAATGTCGCGAATATTTTTAAGAACAAACATGTTTTACCTTTAGGATCTATGAAGCTCCATATTACCTTTATTACTTTTTTTTTTCAATTCCGAAAGCGCGTTTCTCATTTATTATTGTTAAAAAAAACGATAATAGAATCCAGTATTATCGTTCGATTGTTCGACCGCGAATATATCCCGAGAGAAGGAAAAAAGCGCGCTTGTGACTTTCTCGTGGCCCACATACAAATTGCTGTACTGGTCCTTACTGGTTCGCCATGTCCGCCAATCCATTTGCAGTTTTGCACCGCGAAGATATCAGCCTCTTTACATCTCGTTCAGCCTTTCATTTCTTCCCACCTAAATGCACCTGCACGAGATTGCAACTTTAAAAAGAGACCCTCGCACGTACAACCGCGAGATTTTACGAAAGCTTCTTAGAAGAACCGTCCTAATTGATGAAAATAAAATCCCTGCCGGTGGAAAGTTCGCACGAAGATACGGAAGTTGTTAGTACATAAAATAATACGACATAAGGATTAAATTATACGCATTACTCTATCCGTGACATAACGACGTTCGCGCGGAGGTGACATTTCCTGGAACGTTATAATTACGAAGTGCAAATTACAAGACCGTCAAATGAATCTTCCGTCATTTTAGAGGGTGTCTACGGTGCGTCTTTCCTTGCCGACGCCGTAGTCGCCTTCATTTCCCGTCATTGCCGGCGCAATCGTCTGGTCTGCTCGCGGCGTTATCGCCATGCAAGCGAAAAAAGCCGGAATGACCGGGAGAACGAGGTTTTTCCATGTCTTTCCCGGAGTTACATGTCCCGCCCGAGGAAACGGTAGCTTCGCTTCTGACTCGATAGCCTCTCTACGGCATCGCGGTAGCAGCCGGTTCCTCTTCACGCGACGTGAAGAAGCTCGGTGGTCCCGACTACGCGAATTAATATGCTCTACGCAACGTCGTTGCATTAAGCGCAGCTCTTTCCGGTATATCTGGTTCGTAGTATATCTTATTATTTTCCCTTCTCGTCGGGGCTGTAATTTCCCGCCGACGGTCACGGCAGCCTTGCAATCACGATGAACTACGTTTTCCGTTTGTAAACGCGTCCTCGATCCTTCTTTTTTTTTACTCATTATCATCCCTACGTGTCCTTTTCTTCAAGAATTTGACAAAAAAAAACCGACACTTTTAAACGCGTTTCTCGTCGAATTTTTCGAGGAAATAATCAAGCTACGGATTTACGACGGACATAAATATATTTTCGGACACAGCGGTTTTCAAGACGGTTGTCCGTTTGAACGTACGTCATGGTTACCGAAATATTCGGCGCCAACATTTTCACGGCGGAAGTGCGACCGTTGCTGAACGCGCGTGCCTTCGATTACTGCGTGTCTCGCATCTCGAACGATCGCTATGCCAAGTAATTCCGTGAGGCGCCAAGTGGAAACGGCACGAGCGTGCCTTAACTTCATTAGAATATTGATTCTTCCGAGCAAGTACCGTACAATTAATGATCCTCGTTATGCGCCTACACACCATAACGATCGTATTACTACGTGATCTAAATTAGCGAAGACTAATTTAGTTACGAGCGGATTAGTCAATTAAAACGCAAGATAGAACCTGTGATTAGATTATAGTAGATTATAGTGCGGTCGATTTAAATAAATCTACAAGTTAATCCACGTGTGAAATATTTAAAATGGATCTGTTTTAAAATTATATTGACTGAGCCATCGTAAAAAGTAAATCCTTCTAGCCTTTTACTATCACGATATGAAAGAATGAATGTTCCATTATATTTATATATAATACTACAGCTTATCTTAATTGCTGTGTAAATTACGGTAAAAGACGATATGGATGTGCACACAGATCTCACGTGCTTCAGACTGCACTTAAACCGACAATCAATTCGCACTTGGTGTTAAAGGATTTTAGTGACAGTAGACTACTAATCATGATGTACACCGATGGGGAAACGCGATTAGTTATCCAACAAGCTTGTGCCTAGGTCAGGTTCGCACGATAATCCCGGCAACGAGCCAGATCGAGATCGCGGAATTTATCCTGCTGCCGCCACCCACGATCGGCGCTTTAATGCGGAGGAGTAGCAAATTGAATCCGACAACACAGCATACAGTAAATGATTGTACATGTATTACATATCTTTCAAGAAATTTTCAAGAAATATAAATTTCATTCTAATAATATTCGTATGATACATCATATTTATTATATTTGTCATTACTTTTTTTCAATTTTTTTGGAAAATTTACGTTATGGGAAAATTTAAACTCTTCTCGATATTAATTATATCATTTTTATATTCACTTATATTTTTATATTTTTATATTCGTTTTATATTCTAAAGCCATTTTTATAACTTTCAATAGCTCGGCTAATTAAAAATTCGCCAAATATTAGAAAGAAAAGGATGACCAAAGGAGCTAACAGTGCGGCTAAATATCGAGCGCGTTGGGCGCATCGTGCCGTGTCGAGTTTTTCACACGGTTCTATTTTCCCTTTGTCGGGAAGCGGAAACGCTGCATACCGCGTTCTTCAGCATCGCTCAACCTCGGCGTCGTCTACAGGAGCCCCGGACTCGGGGTCAGATTCCTTATTTCTACCCACCCCGCGGTTAATTGCGACAAGCTAGACGTAACTTCCTCGTGCTTTTCTTTTGGCCCCTGAGAAGAAATGTGGTTACAAGGCGGCGGCATCCAACCGTTAATTGGCTTATCGCGCGTAGGTGCTCGATGTCCTTCTGATAAAGCTAGCGTTCGCCGGGCGCGCGGAACCGACCGCGCATTTACGAAACGGATCTGGATCTCGTTCCTCTACTTTCTAGAGAACTAATTGCACGTTAAGAACATTACGATTAAATCAGATGTTGGTCGTAAGTACAACGAGGCAGCGGGTTCTTTTTCACTTTCCGTACGCGTGTGGATGTAAGTGTTTTGCGACATAATTTTCTAATTATCGTCAACTTTCCCAATGATGTGATAAGATTAACATAAAATACGGTATATTTATATGTATATATATATATATATATGATATGTTTATGACCGAATTATTAGGTCAATAGGCTTGAAATTATATTAGATACTGTACTTAGAGTATTTTTCGATTGTTTTTATCGAAATTTTTCCAAATAAAGATAAATATATTTTTCGACTTTCTAAGAGATAATTGCCGGTTAAGAAAATCACATCCCAATGAAATCAGACGTTGCGACGAGCATAATGCACGAGAAACGAGTTCTTTTTTACTTTCTTCTTTACTCTCTATGCTTCGGGCGAAATCGTTCGCGGTGCAATTTATAAGCTGTCCTTACTTCACTCTTATAAACGGCCGTAAGGACGAGACGTTACGCGCCAAGTGGACGCCCGCGAAGATTTCGTTGCCGGCCAAAGAGGATCGCGATAAACTTTACGACACACGAAATGGATAATCGGGCGCAGACGCCGCAATCTGTCCCATTAAACAAAAGTACGTGGAAACGTCTGACGGATCGGGAAGAAGTTCGCGATTTCGTAACGCGGCCAGAGCTCTTTTCTCCTCTTATGTGGCTCCCTTCTCTCGTCGTCTCGTCTCTCCTTTCTCCCGTTCGTCAGTAGGCCAGCGGACATTCTCGCCGGCCGCTTTCCAACGCGAGCCGCGCGTTTGCTTCGAATTTCTTCGCCGCCACCATCCCCGCGAAGATCTATCGATCCGACGGACGGACGGCGGAGATGCAGGGACCTTTTCTACGTGTCCGAGGCGAACGGCCCCGCGTCCCCGTTTCCGCAATACGTTCGAAAAATTCGCGAGGCCGGCGCGAGCGGAGCCGCGCGAGCTCCGGCGAAAAGACGGATTTCTCGTGTAAGCCATAAATCCTCACGTATGCATCGCGCGGTCTACGCGCGTCCTCCTCTGTGAGTTATTATTTCAAAAAGTATTCTCTCTATTCGCGAAGGCTAGCGCGGCCGTTTCGCCGCGGCGGTTTCGTCCAGGGGGGACAGAGCCGAGGGGCAAAAAGCGGGCGGGCGAAATGGGAATCGCCGAGTGCCTTATTCGGGTAGATAAGAAAACAAGAGAGAGGCTCCGCCGCGCCGGTCCCGGACCGGTCCTCGGTCCATTTGGCTGTGCCCCGATGCTCCATTCAAGGTCCACCTGTCACAGATACACCAAATCTCCAATCCCTTTCCCTTGCACTTTCGAATCCGTGAAATTTTCTCGATGCCATATCTCTCATGAATATTCAACGCGCGTTTATAATACTGTTTACGCGGGGATTACAATGACACCGGGGCACACTCGGGGGCTCGAAAGTCGGAAGGCGCGTAATCGGAATACATTAGAGAGTCATTATTATTCATTTATTTGCGTAATCGCAACGATGCTAATTAATTGTGAGCCGCTCTTCTTCCGACACGGTAATCCCGAGATTTATGTGCGATACCCCGCGGTACGAGCGTGCGCCGGTGTCGTTGGCGGACAGCAGGGAACCAGAGATACGTGTTCGAATACGCGGGATTTATGCGTGTGTTGGTGACACATCAACCTGCATGGTAGGGACGAAATGGAGGGACGTGCACCTGATGCGGAACGGGCTTTCCGACGATGCGACGACTGTGCGACCGTTCCTGCACTCCTCCTCAGTCCGCGGTTGATCTCGGCCGAGATCGAGACGTCGTCGCACTTCGGCCTTGACATTGCGCGGCGAGCGCGAACGGAAGGGCCGCTTTTTTCGCTCAGGTTGCTCCGGAACCGTTCGCGGAGTGTGCATATGCGTTTCTGAGTGTGCGAGTGCGTAATCCTGATTGTTTCCGCTGGGATCGGTGTCGGAAATGTTTGCGCGAAACAAATAGTCAGTTATTCAGGATATTCGGAGGAAAAGGTGCCGACAGCGTATAGAATTCATACATCCTACGTTTTAAATTATGAGAATGTAAAATGGGGCACACAAATATTCTCAAATCCGTAATGCGCGTTTGTTGAAACACCGTTTAATTCGTGCCGTTGAACTTTTCGGCAACCGGAAATAATAAAGTCACTTATCGAATCTGCTCAAAACTAATTGTAAATTTTATACTCCTTGTTCTTGTAATTATTTCTCAAAGAAAACGGTACTCCAGAGGAATTCCTTTATTTCGCAGAATACAAAACGGTTCATTATAATCCCAGTAAAAATCCACTAAGGTCGGCGAGGCGCGGCGTAGGGAAGCACATTCGTTTCGCGCTTCACAGGCGAAGTCTGCAGACGAGAGAAGAGGAGAAAGAGAGAAAAAGAGAGAAAGTCGTCGATTTCTTAATTAACCTCTGAGAGAAAGAGAGGGAGAAAGTCTATAGCCACCGGTACCTGTTAGCTTCGATAACGGTAAACGTCATCGGCTTGGAAGTAAAGCACCGAGCCGCTCGAATGCTTTCTCATTGCCGAACGACGGGGACGCCGGTATTACGATCTTGTACAATCGTTACAAGAAAGTAGTCGAATTGACCCGTGCCAAGATCGATGGTCTTTACCTTGTGGTTTTGGCCTTTGCTTTATTCGAACGTAACTGCTTATGAAGTAAACATTTTGACCTGTCAATATTTATGGTCTGGTAATATTTCCTTGATCTTTCAATTTTCAATTAACCTCCACAAATAAAATACAATAAGGCCTCTATTTAAAATGCAATCTTATCGATAAATGTACACATTTAGCATATAATTCACATTACTATAGAATTGCAGAAATAAATGCGCGCATTTATCGATAAGAACATGTTCTCAGTACGGGTCTAAGTATTTTTCTCGAGAAATATGCCAATGTAACTGTTCTCAAGTATGCGAGATATATTATTATGTGAAAAATGCAAATAAAAGCAAATGTTATTTGGCATGTAGTAAATTATACTCTTTTTTTTTTGGTGTTAATGTAATTCTGAGCTAATGTCGGCTTACATCATTCTCACATCTGGTCAGCGGCTACAATCGAATCATCATTGCTTTCAGTCGTTTCATATCGCTAATCAGTGAACGCCATTCTGAATGGGCTTTTTATCTGCATACAAAGCGGCCGTGTTTCGATTTAAGAGATGAATGAGAGACGAAAGGATGCGGTCGGCGTAATTTGTTTTGCATATAATAAGGTTCTCTTACCGAAATAAAAGATCTAAAAGAATTCTCAGTATGTCATTTCCATATTTACTGATTGGCTGATTCGTGTAACGGTTACTTTATCTCGACGCAGGAAACATCGTCTCACTCTTAATGAAGAATGCATTACAAACCGCGAAACCTTTTTTTAAAACTTCACTACTGCGCGTAACGTTTAAAATTCAACGTTTTGTTTCTGTCGACTTTAGTACAGACATTCGTTTAACGGGGTATTTTATCTCGAAACGAATACGTTGTCTCGTCATGTAATTAATGAAAGGAAGACGCGGTCAGAGTTGCCAAATGTACTTTACACAATATCCCTGTTGCGCGTTTAATTAACCGAGTTACAGCACATTTAACGCGCGGTTCTTGCACTTGTTAGCATTTCTTGATGATCTATTTATTTCGCCACGAGGCACGTAATATACTGGTGTATCAGATGAAGAAAATTGAATTCTAACAAAGCTTCTGATAAATTTCAAGCCATAAATTGAGATGATTTTCTGAATACTAATCAGAATACAAGTTCTTCATAACAAAGATTAAATAACATTAATATAATTAAAGAATAATACAAAAAATGAAAGATTTTACATTCCGTTATCAAAAATCTTTCTAGTTTCAGTGAAGCTTCAATATCTAATATATGTATCTGTTTCGTCATCATCAGTCTTTAGAAATACGTAATGCATTTTGAAACCTCTCTTCCACTCCTCTCATCTCGATACCGTTTCTCTCGAAAACCTCTTAATGTAATGAAACATTGAAAGAATCTCTTTCGCTGTTACGCCTTCCGGTTTGTCTCTCAAAGTTTATCGGGGCAAAAAAAAAACGCGGCGTATCCCTTCAATGAAAATGATAAGCTGGCAAACTCGAGCATTAACCGGCTGTATCTTCTTGCCAGTTGAGAGTTGCAAGCCGATACGTTCAACCGGCTTCAAGATAATCTGTTCCTTTCCCCCTTGCCCGGTCCCTCGAGATCCTCTCCCCTTTATTTCCCTCACTCTTTCATCTCTCCCTCCTGTGTCGTCTGACGTTCTCTCTTTCGCTTCCTCACTTCTGCTCTCGCAGTCGGATGCGTGTACACTTTTACGCGGCTCTTTTACGGCACTTAGTCGCGGCTCGTTCTGCGCGCGGCAGAGAGAAGAGAAAAAGCCCTCTTCCAACAACCATTCATTCTGCAACGTCTGCAAGTGCAAGAATTATCGCGGCCACGTTGGTGTCAGTGATCAGGGGTGCGATCTCGAATTGGCGACAAGTGCAGCGAACGATGTCTGACATTGACAATAAGCCAGAAACTTTAAATACCGATCCCCTCGCGTGTGATTAATTATATCTGTTTTGCAGATCTCACGTTACTTTATAATTAAATTCGGTGTTTCGACAAACCTAGGAGTGTCCAGCTATATATAGTTCGTACATATATGAATGCGCGAAATGATGAACTGCTTTATATCGTGCAAAGAGATTGCAAAGAAAACACGATTTGAAATAGTGTTATAATTATAGAGGTGAAAATAATATAATTACAGAGATGAAAATAAATATAACGTTCATTTACAGACAAAAAGTGATTGTTTATAAACAAACGATCTAAGCGATCTAAGCGGTTTTTGAAATAATTAATTCAAAGTTGGGCTTCTCATCACGACAATAACGTTGCATTTACTGTAATTTATTTTCGTTTTATTAATTTTTATAAATTGTTTAATAAAATCAAACGTTCAAAGAAATATGTTTGATGTAAAAGTGATGGACACAAAATGATTGATTTAAAATTGATGAATGGAAGACTGTGCTTAATCGATATGTGATTGAAGACATTGTGGTAGTAACGAGAAAATTACACACCTTTCGATTTCTTTGTCGGGAATTTTATCGAAGTTAATATATTATACATGAAGAAATACAATATTAAAAATGGCGATGCTTACATTGATGTAGAAACACCATATGAAGGAGCCGCGAAGTTAATTTTTGTTGGAGAACGAAACACGTCTACACGTGCTATTTAAATTTAATTAAATAATAATTATTAATTTATTCTCATTGAGTCAAAAATTGACTTAGGAATGCCTATAAATTACAACATGACGGAATAGAATAATTTATTAATAATAATGATAGATGTTATAGTAAAAATACTATAGCAAATACTGGAATTGAAATGACAATTTTATCCCTACGATAAATAATGATTTGTTCTTTCCCCCATCGAATGTAACCTTAGATTTTCATCATGTTCGATAACGTATCTAAATACGTCGGCGGCAGTGGGTCGCCTTTAGTTAAGGCCAAGAGCAGCCCAAACGTGTCAAAAGCGTCACTTTCACCCGCCAAAAAGCAGAATCAATCAAATCGGACGACGAATCCCACGATTGCTCCAGTCAGACCATCCGGAAAATCGCCAATAACCTCGAAGATATCCATCAAGATGGCCAATGACACGATTAACTCTCCGCGTCATGGCTCTAACAATTCGGATTCCTCGAAGTCCCGAGTTACTTCGCCTTCGAAGCCCGCAAAACGATCCCCGAGCGAGACCCGACTGGATACGGCAAAAACTGTCTCATCTCCTGCGCGCAGTAACGACAAGAAGAAGGTTTGCAAGTCGGTCAGCTCGTCTCCCTCGTGCACGATATTAGAAGACAGAGCGTTGCTGAAGAAAGGTCTCACTTATACGCCCGACAAAATGCCGGCGAAGCCTGAAGCGCCGCAACGAAAAGGCACCCTGGATCGTTCGGTCAGTTTGAACTCCGTGTCCGCGGACAGTCAAATGAATGCCGCAATATCCCCACGATGGGCGCCAATTCCGTTGGAAAGAAAATCGATGGAGAAAGGAAAGAAGGTGGAATTATCGCGAAAAAATCCAACGTTCATGAACAGATCTACCAGTCTTTGGAACGTTCAGACGTCGAAAGTGGATTATAATCAATGCAAGAAGTCTTACGGTGCGCCCGCGAGGCTAAACTCGGTCTTCAGGCCGAGCAAGATACCGCTTCCGGCGGCACGATCCACCGGTCTCGGCCGATCTCTCGCCGATCTATCGCAAGTAGATCGCGTCGGAGAGCCAGCCGGCCAGATGATTAGCTTCGAGCTCGATCTCGACGCCGCGTCGGACGAGCGTATCTATGAAAATTGTCGCGAGACCCTCGATCGCACTTTGAAGCTGAGCACATCGAGGATCTCGACGTCGACAAGTAATCTCGAAGAGAGAGCCGCGCGATTAATGGCACAGTTAGAAGACGACTTGGAACCTAAAGAGACGGTCGTATCTATGGATGTCGTGGATGTCGCTCCTCCTAGTAGAACGGAAATTGTCTACGAGGATCGAGAGACCCTGCACGACAGCAAAACTATTATTGTAGAGAGATATGAGGATAACGAGAGTAAGGAAAGACTGACGATTGACGAAAAATCGACGACGATAGATATTTTCGAAGACAATAATACAAAATCAGAAGATTCAAAGAAAAAAGAATATGTAAAAGAATATACCACGTATCAGGAATTTAACCACATCAAAAACTGTGAGAAGCCAGAAGAGATTGCCGAGAAATCGAGAAGAAGCAAGGAAACTTCTATTCAGGAGCTGAGACGTAACTGGGAGAGACAGAGCAGAAGTAATCAAAATTCCGACGCGAAAACGATCTATGTTGCGAATCCCGGGAAAACCGTGAATCCGTTGAAGACGGTTCGACCTGGAAACGAAGTTCATGACGCGCAGGAGACGAAGAGGAAGCAGTGCGTTGGTAAGAGAGCCAACGATATCGAGCATCTAGTGAACTTTTTCAATTGCAAGAACGCCGAAACCTCCAAGCAATCTCCGCGGGAAGCTCTGATCAAGCCAAAATCCGCGGACGTTCCTGTCATCGAAACGCCCGTCGTGAAGAAGAACGTGCCAAAGAACGCGAACGAGTACAACGGATACACATCGGATGGAAACAGTTCGGAAGATAGCGGCCACATAAGCAATGAGAACGAAGTGGAATGGAAGGAAACCATGGAGACTCAAAGTCAGAAAGAGACGGACGATTTCAAGGGACGACAATATTTCGATAGAATCGATCGAGACGACGACGTAAAGCTTTTCGATTCGACGATCGTTCACAGACTGGCCGAAACGGAAAAGAAGAATATTGTCGTTAACCGGGAAGATCGTTTGGCATCACACGACGATGGCAGTATTGACTGTTGTCAAATTGATGATAAATGCTCGGAAAATGAACGGCAGGTCCGTCTTAAGTGATTATAATACAATCGTTAACTATACTGATAGCGCTCGGTAATTAAGGTTGACTAGATAATTAGGACGCGTTTATGCATGTTAAATATTGCTCATCATTTATATCACAAAAAGAATCGTAGTTTTGCTAATAATCGAGATAATGATAATGTCTAATGAAAAAGAGATTCGGCATAATCACATAAGCCATCATAAAAATTAAATTTTCTTTCTTCAATTAATATTATAATTTTATACATAGAAAATGACTATCACATGTTTTTGAACTTAACTTAGAGTCTCTCAAAACATCGTTACAAATTGTTTAATAATTCGTAATGATGCATAACGTATATAAAACTGAAAGTGACTTTGTCAACGTAACTGTTTATCCACTCTATTAGTTGCATAGTCTTATGTAAAAGCATATCCTCTCTAATGCAATCGAGATATCACGGTGCACGATGCGCCTTTACGCTCCAGAAGTTATATGTGCTCATTCTTCATTACCATATGAGATGAAAGCAGCTGAAAACTATGCCATGCATATTTTAACATTTACTGCCGCCCCTGAACTCGGGTTTAATTTGCAGTCTTTTTTTATCCGTATATACGCAAATAGGAAAATATGCATTTAATTAACGGTACAATGTTAGTCATGGTTACTCTTAGGCGTTAGTCAATAATAATCGATGAATAAATCAACAGACATTTGTTTTTGTTCGCAGATATTCTTTAGATCGGGCACTTTGGAACGGTTGGAAGCTCAAAGAGACGAAAAGCTCACCGGCCACATCATTCTGCTGCAGGCGAGATGCAGAGGCTATTTAGCGCGGCGCAAACTCAACACTTTAAAAGTGGGTCGCTTAATCTCTTTCCGAATTGAACACGCTAATGACTGTGCTAAAATTTAGAAAGAAAGTTTTTAGCTGCACGTAAGAAATTGCAGACAAACACTTTCCCTCATTTTACTCAATCAATGCAGAAATTACAGCTCTCGTTTAAAAATTGCAATCTCATTCGTACTAATGGGTCTAAATCTACAAAGGATTTGCAGCGCGTTTATAGAGATCTTCCAAGTATTTAATCTGGCGACTAACGAAAGAAAGATAGAGCGGATGTCTTCGCGCCGCCGTTTAGGGGCTTTCTTAATAATAACAATTTATGACGCTTCAACGACAATTTGTATAATGACAATCCGGATCGAATTGTAAATTAAATTCTCTTACAGCTGCAGGATCTTGCAGTGCGATGCATCCAAAGGAACGTGAGGAAGCTAATGTCCGTGCGAGAATGGCCTTGGTGGAGATTGTACGTGAAAGTCGCGCCCTTGTTGAACGTCCATCGGACCGAAGATCAGCTAAAGGCGCGAACGGTGAGAGAGAAAAATATTTTCCATATAATACATACGTTCTCCATATGATTGATCTTAAATGCATTTTCTTTTCAATTCAATAGGAAGAGCTCGAGCTTCTCAGGGCAAAAGTGGAACGCTTGGAACAGGAACGCAATCACCTGAAGCATGACAACGACAAGCTGGAGGCGAAGGTAAGTTAATGCGGCGAGACTATCCGACATGGATATTCATTTTTAATTGCACAATATCTTTTTTTTTTCTTTCGCGAACGACTGAAATACCTGAAGTAGCTTAAACGCCCGTTACTTGAACCACGGCTCGTGCTGCAAATTGCGCCTCTCTGTTCTGCCATCTACCACAACGATTTTGCGTGTGACCGCATGATGAACTTAATAGAGGCAGTCTCGAAGGATACATTAAGCTCAAACTGCCCGATTAGGCATTCGCGGCACGCACGCCGCGCAATTGGGTTAAGCATGCCAGACGGCTCGTGTCGAGCGTGTGCAACTATTATCGTGACTCGACCACTAGATTGTGCGTTACGCTACCATTTTGATCCGCGGCTAATACATAAAAACATTGGCAATCAACGCATCTTCGTAAGAAAAACAACTGCTCGAGAACATATCGTTTCGTGCCTTCTTAACAATGAATATTCAAATGAAATCATCATCTATTACCGGTAACTAGTAAACGGTAATAAATCTCACGTAATAATTTTTCTTCCTGTTCCGCATTGGCACATCTCGTATACTGTTTTACGGCGCGGCAATTTTTCTTTCCGTCTCTCGTCATCTGTTCTACTTTTATAAATATAGAGGGATACACTCCAGTTTCTAAATTTTCTATCAAAACGCTAGTTCCACATTTCTCTTTCCCGGTATTTTTCTCACAAAATCCACGGAGAACCTGGCGAATAGCCAGAATTGTCGTCTCACACGTTTTCTTCCGTCTTCATCTCCCTCGCCAGTCCTCTCTCTCTCTCTCTCCGTCTACCCCTGAGAATAACTCGGAGGTGACCGCCTCTTCCACCGGACCCCTTCGCCAGCGAATCGGCCGACCCAGGAAGAGGCAGTTGCATCGCGACTCCTTGCCGACACGGGCGTTCTCGTCGTCGTTCGGCGTTACGCAATTCGCTGTAGTAATGTAACGAGTCTCCGGGCGTTAAATTCAGCGAAGCTGAATGAAGCCGCGAAAGAGAGCCGATTAAAATGCTAACTCCGCGACGGCATCAGCTGCGAGAGTTGAGTCAATCCATCTCTGGCTCCCATGACTGGATTAATCAAACAACGAACCGGTATTTTTGAATCCATTTTCACATCCCTGCGTTAACATATTCGTCAAGATGCCCTCCGTGCCGACGAGGTACCCGGATACTCCGCCTCCGTCTCACATCGGATCACGTAATCGGCATCTGAGCGCATTATCATCCAGTTCCGACGAATCGCTCGAAAGAGTCGACTCGATGAGCAATGGCTTACCGAGCTTATCCGCGACGAGCCTGGCGAAAAGACCACCGTTGCCGCCGCATTGTAACCATCAGAAGAGACCGTCTAGCAGAGGACACATTGCTGGTACTGCGAATCGTACGCTGGTGCGGAGTCCTTCACCGATCTCTTCCAGCATCTCTTCCAGCGTTTCTTACCGCGCAAAATCTCTATCCATCGGGAGATCGCCGTCCGTTCTTTCCTCGCGAAGCCGACTGTCTCAGTTGGAATCGCCGACCTTTTCGACCCCGCCGCGGAGAACCTATCCTCGCGAGAGCACGGGTTCGCCGACGGTGGAGGATGTTCTGATCAAGGAGCAAGCGCCGGTCGTCTTCGACGCGAGTCTCAACTTCGTTCTGGGTTGCGAACGGCAGCGGGTGAAGCAATCTTTCCGTCCTACCGCGTCCCACTTAGATTCGTCCACCGCCTCGTCGTATCTCACGTCGAAGATCTCTCAGTTTTTGAAACGTACCGATCACATCATGGACGAGTGGCGGAGCCTCGGTCACAAGGACGATATAAACGACGAGCCGATAAGTTTGCAGCACGCACGTGATAGAAACTCACCTTCACCTCGCGTCGTGATCGGAAGGAGTCAGAGCGCTACGAATATCATGATACGCGGCTATCAGTATTATAGCAGATCGAACAGCGTAGCAAAGAGTCCTTCGAGGCGCTCCTTGTCGCGCGCTTCGGAGGACCGCACTTCAGATGGAATGCAGGAGGTAACGTAACGTACAGAGCTACGACGGAACGATGGCTTTGTATTTTTCTCGAAAATCGGAAACTTTTTAATAAAAATTCTTCTATACAAGAAGTATATATAGGAGTTATCTTACTTTAACTTTAGAAATATCTAAAGCTGAAGGACTCGGAATGTATAAAAGTACGAAACATAAGTAATACTGATCCGTGGTTCAGGTATAGCATGTCGTATTCGATTTCCTTACGCAACATGTGTCTTTCTGTTCTAGCTGAGCGAGATGACCGCCGACTTCGCGGAAGAACATTCTACATCGACATTGGCAGCGGAGAGAATCGACGCCGAGACTTCGGAGCGGCTGCGGCTCGAGCGTGAGCTGCAGGATGTAACTGAAGCTAACAAGAATCTTCAGCAGACGACCGAACGACTGGAGATGGAATTGCTTTACGCGAGGGCTGCCGATTTGAACGGAGTCGCTTCCGACGGCGAGGAAGGTGAGGACGGCGGTGTTTATAGGCAACGGTACGAGCACGCTATTCGGGAACTCGAATTCACCAAGAGAAAAATGGCGCAGCAGCACGAGGACGATCTGGAGCAACTAGTTGGGCTGAAGAAACAATTGGAAAAGAAGGTATGTCAGAAGTTATTCCTATTATTATGACGTGCGTCACCTTCGTCATCGTTTTCTCATTTTGCCGGGCAGTTGGCCGACGCTTACGAAGAGGTAGAGGAGCAACGACAAGTCGTCGGACAGTGGAAGCGACGAGTTCAGAAACTGAACGGCGAGATGCATGATCTCAGGTTGCTGTTGGAAGAACAGACTGCCAGGAACAACCTCCTCGAGAAGAAGCAGCGCAAGTGAGTCTCGTAGTCAATAAGTCAACGTAATTACAAGACTTCGCGGGAACTGCACGCTCTGTCACGCTCTGAGATACACTTGCGCATTTAATCCACGGCTAATGGCCGGCGAGTCGGTATCGAATGGTAGCTCGCTCTATTCTCATTTCACTCGTGGCAACAAGTGTCTCTGGCATTTTGCCAGGCCGGTGACGCCACCCAATGAACGCTGCCAGCGATGTTCGGCGACGCGTCCGGTGTGCCTGTAAATCACGATTGACCGTTTGCGAAGATAGCTTCCTGTTTAATCTAAATGCAGCATGCACCCGCTTGCGGTTAAACTCGATCTTGTTACAATAGCAAGATTGGATTTGTTCCCAAAGTCTTTCCCCGTGTCTGTTCATTCAATATATGTTCAAAAATTAATTTACATTCAAATTTACTTATAAATTTATTTATTATAACTCCAATGGATTTGTATGTTATAAATATAAGAACGTTTTCCTTGCAAAATAATATAAAAACTCTAAGTATCTCGAATAAGTGTATATTTATCTATTTTTAAAAATATACAAGAAATGATATTAAAATCGTTATTGTATATGTATAATCGCGAAATAAACATTTCTTATACTAATATATAATCACATTTAGGTTTGATTCGGAAACTCAGAATCTGATGAATGACCTTAGACAAGAGAAAGCACAACGTGAAAGATTAGCGAGGGAAAAAGAGATTGCGATCGCGGAAAAATTCACAGTGGAACAGAATCTAAGTGTAAGTACATCTTTCTCATTTTCCCAGCTTGAGAAAGTCGAATATAATATGATGTATGTATATTATTGTAATAGGATGCAAGATTAGAGATCGAGCTGAAAGAGGAAAGACTCCGCACATTAACTCAGGAGTTAGAGGAGCTCACTTTCGGCGGTAAAACGGAGGAGGAAGTTGCGCAATTGAAAAAAGCGAAGCACGAGTTGGAAAAACGCGCGAAGGACCAGGAGGAAGAATTAGATGACCTGGCTGGCCAAGTGCAACTACTCGAGCAGGCGAAACTTAGGCTGGAAATGAGTATCGAGCAGCAACGCAAAGAAATGCGCAAAGAAATGCAGCAACGCGACGAAGAGCTGGAAGACGTTCGCGGAAACGCGCACAAAAAGGTCAAAGCTCTCGAGTCGCAGTTGGAGAATGAACATGAGGAGAGGACGATTCTTTTAAGAGAGAAGCACGAATTAGAGCGCCGTTTAGTAGCTCTAGAGGAACAAGATCGAGCCGATCGCGCAGCGGAAGCTGAGACCATGCAAAGGTAATTATCACAATTTTACATTTTTTAATTTATTTGCAAAAATTCCTTTCTATCTGCATAATGAGAATAAAAAAATAATTAAAAATATTTAATTATATGTATATAATTAAACAGATTGAAGAGAGACTTGAAGAGAACGAAGGCATTACTCAGGGATGCACAAACGATGCTTGAAAGATCCAAAGGCGATTCGACGGGTAAAGCCGCACTGCGTCAATTGAAAAATCAATTGGAAGATGCGGAGTGCGCTCGTGCAGTAGCGATTAAAGCGAAACAGGCATTGGAGCAGGAGCTAAATGAAACTCAAGCGTCTCTGGAAGAAGCTATGCGACAGCGTTCCGAAGCGGAAGAACGTGCCAATGCGGCCAATCGCGAGCGCTCAGAGTTGTTGTCTCAGTTAGAAGAAAACGAGGAAGAGCTTGCCGAGGTATGTTTTATTTTTCGTCTTCAAAAATAGCAAGTTAATATTCATAATAACATAATCAAATAACACAATCGTTAGCAATTTTCGCGCGATGTGACTTCTAGTACTAAAGTATATAACGGTTTTTATAAAATTTCAAACTTAGTAATAGCTGTTAATGTTACTTCTAAATAAAAATTATATAAGCATAAAAAATAGTTTCAAGCGGATTTTATTCTCTAATTGAAGGTCTTAAAGAAATATCGAGCGGCAGTACAACAAGTTTCCGCGGAGCAAGGCCAATTACAAGAAGCACAAGTGCAAATCGCCGCACTCGAGGCGGAAAAGTCATCGCTGAAGGACCAACTGGCGGAGCTAACGCAGCGGTTAGAATCAGTGGAGCAACTTGGTGATCCAACAGCAAACAGTCTCGCCACGAGACGTTTGGAGTTCCGTGCCAAGGAGCTTGAAAGCAAACTCGAACTAGAACAGACCACAAGAGCGCGTTTGGAGGTATTGTCGGAATTCGATCTTTCACGGTTAACTGTAAATTATTTGATTTGATTGGAGCTGCACAAGAATCTACTATCAATCCAAACTTCAATTGAATATTAAATTTAAAAAAATGTGATTCCTTCAAATTGATTCTTTTTTCAAAATATGTGAACTTTGAATAAATCAATTGATATTATTGGACAATAACCATTTACCTCGTCTCTGACTTTACTTTCACAGACGCAAATAGCACGGTTGAAGGAAAGCGTCGACAAGTTACAAACTGAATCAGCCTTACTCAGAACGAAGGAGCAGACTGCCCAAGACGCGGCGAGACGACTGCAACGATCTTTGCGCGACGCGCGCGACGAAGGTAGCGCGGCGATATCGCGAGAGCAGGAGGCTCTACGTGCTCGTCGTGATATAGAAAAATCTTTGGAAGCCGCAGAGGCAGAGACTAAAGTGGCTAGAGACGACCTCCGATTGGCGCTTCAAAGGATCGACGACTTACAGAGTGCTATTCAAGGGGAGCTTGACTTGGACTGTAGCGAGGAAGCTACCAGTGAAAATAGTGACAGGTAATTTATTAAAAATCGGATAATAATTCAGATGTGTTTTAAACATATTGACGTTCTACCTGAAGAAACGTTTTATCACTGTCTAATTGGGTTAATTTTTTTTTTTTAGTGATTGATCCGAGCCATCATCGGACCTCGAGTCCGATCAAAATGACGAAGGCACGACTGAATCAGGATCAATAAATCAGAGCGTAGATGGACACCGCATATCCGAAACATCGAACAAAACGTGAACCCACTAGCCGCCCGTATTCAACGTACGATCAAGACGAAAGTGATAAATCGCAGTCTGGAGAGATGAAAGACTGGCAAAAAAATTACAAAGGGCGGTAACAGCTCGCGATCGCGATAGATTTCAATTTTGTGCTACTTGAACAATGTTATTGAGAGAGTTGGCATTCTTTCTTCACTGTTATAGGGAATAAAGTCACTTCGAGGCTAGCACAGGCGCTAGCGTTTGACGAAATCAAACTTACGAAGTAACGGCCGTCAAGCTAATTAATTGCGTGGCCACTCTCTACGAGCGATGATAAACTTTTTAGGTGCTAACTATGTATAATTCCCTGAAAATCTCGATGTCGTGGCTAATATTTGCACGCCGTATCTGGCCGTGCGTCCGCGGTGCTATTATCTTATCCGTTTTTCGAAACGTCGATAACAACGACGTCGTCCCTTTCCAGTCTTCCATAGGAATTCGAGCCATTTCTTCACAAACGCGAAATGTGAATGTTGCTGAGAATTGCGCGCATTAGTGTCGAACAAAAATCGAAATATAGCATTTTTGATACAAGTAAATAAAAAGTTTCGTGTTTTTTTTATTAAAAAAAAAGTATAAATAGGGATTTCGCAATGGACTTTGCGAAACAAGTTGAACAAGTTGTTTATTCTCAATTTTAATACCAACGTCACAATGAATTTGAATTTTCGTACTTTTGTTCGACGGGCACATGCCGCACGAATATTTTCTCACGCGCGAATTAGCTCGAGAACGATCTTCTACATAGGAAAGGACACATTGCGCTTTTTATCCTTGCGATCCACTGCCTTCAGGCTAGATTATGTTTCATATTTGTATAAAAAGGAATGAAAGAGAAAAGGAAAGCACGATAGGGAGACAAGAAACGCGTGCCACGACTCGAACGACTTGGGGCTTTGGTTTCGTGTAAGGATTCTCGTGTAACTTATTGCTTTGTAAAATGCAGATCTCCTATTTAATTACTCGAGAGTGTTTCTTCGTATCGCATCCTCTGCGCCTCCCAAATCCCTCGTCCTGAAGTTTGATCGGTAAAAAGACGGACAAAAAATTCGCGGGAAGTGAAGGAGAAAGAAACAGAGATGAGAGACGAGATGGCCAGCACGAGTTGGTTATCAAATTAACCATCACACATAAACTGCCGCGCATACACACGATCACTAGCTGCCTCGTCCTTTTCGACTTACTTCTTTGAACCATCAGACATTGATTTCCCGCGGGATAGCCTTGCTCGCCAAAGTTCCAAAGTAAAGTTAAGCTCTTTTCCTTCTGTTCACCGCACTCCGTTCCCTCTCAGCTCGCTCCATCGCACTCTGTTTCTTCATCACTTCCGTAGCCAGACTCTCTCTCAGTTAGATGAATAAAGTGAAGGACGGCAATTAAATTGCGACCAAGTTGCTGTCGCCTCCGTGACAACAACCGAGGACAAGCGAGGATGGATGTGCTTTTAGACTGCGAAATCATTCTCTTCGCGAGGTAAGTCTTCATAAGCCTATTAGTCGCGAAAATAATTAGAATATGACGCCGTCGCGGCGCGAATAATTTTTCCAGAGGGCACGAATTATATAAAAGATTGTGATGATTTTTTTTTATATAATTTTTACACACGCCCGCACGGGATTGTCTATTTGCGAAATTCGATTGTCTATTAGTGAAATTCGAAACAACAATCAACAACGTAATTGTATCTATCCATTTCGTAACTTGATCATTTCATGCAGTGCCGATCGCGTGTAAAAGTTTTCTCTTTTATTTCACCGCATTCACCGCTATCAATATCGATAACACATAGTAATTTTGACGATCAGGTTAATAATTATACATATTCATATATATGTTTCACATAGAATGAATAAAAATTCATCCCCCGACAGGACTCCTCATTAAAGGTACAGTATGCGTACGACCATAATCATACATCCTCAACCCGCTGCATACTCCGATTAATAATTACCGTACTATATGAGGAGCTAAAGCATATGCGTGTGCGTCGAGAACCATATAATTGTCGCTATTAGCAAGCTCAGAGGAAAACGCAAAAGCAAAATTAGTAAAGCTCGTCACGAGGAAAATGCGGAAAAAGGGAGAATTATCTCGACACGTAGTTTTCACTTCTACCATATCATGTTGTTGCGTATAATAGAGTACTTCAAAAAATTTTGCAGGAAGTTAATCTGCATGTCTTATTTTTTACGAAAGGAAGTTTCATGAAAAATTCACCTTATTAAATAACATGACCTTTAATGCAAAGTTATCGCTCATTGAAAAAAATGGTTGCTAAGCAGAAGTAAAATCGCGTGTTTTAGTCTTCTTGCGTCATTCGGGAGATTATAAAATGCTACAAGGAATATTGAGTAATTTTCAAGCGCATTAAATGATAAGCTATTCGAATGGAGTAAGCTATTGAAGTGGACAGATTGATCTGGCGTTTGCTAATTTGTTATTACGTACTTTGCAATTGATTTGTATCTATTCATTCGCTAATTCGCACCATAGCCATTGATCGTTACTTAATCCATTATACAGAAACCACGAGGTGCACGAGTTCGTGCGGATTTAATCGTAACATTTAACAGCCTAGTCTAGCGACTGTCAATTCTGGTCGTAAATCAATCGCCTGTATAAGTTATCATTGCGTTATCAATCCTGAAAGGCTTACAATGAAGCTATAACCAGTTCGTTCGATGGTGCAAACCGGCTTTTCAAATTAAAATTTCATGCTTCTTCACTTACAAAAAGAAACGGTCTTTACAATGATTAACGTCTGCGTTAATTAACTCTTTATCAGAATTTTAATATTTCTCTCATAATATTAATACATATATTATCAGCTGCGTGTGATTCTCATGTTATAAAGAACAGTAAATAAGATAAATAAAACATAAAATAATACGCGATAATTCTATTTCATTTGAAAAGTTATGCAACTGAGAAAATATTTGCGCTTTTATTTGCGTGCTGTCTTCATAAATAAATCGATCTTCGCATGGCGCCGTTAAAGAGGAACCAACCTGTCGCAGTTTTTTGTTAAAGAATCGCAAACATTCTCAATGGTTTATGCGTCAATGACTTTTCACAAAACTTCATCAATAATTCATTTCAATTTATCGATTCTAAATAATGGGCTAAATAAAGCATAATAAAGTGCTTAAGCTAAAAATAGAATAATAAAATAGCTACACAAACAGGATACTAAATGAGACAATTAAAAATTTGGAATTTTAATAAGAGGTCTACGTTAGGGACGGCTGGCACTTATTAACGCTCGCCAAGCAATTCGCGAAAATTTACAAGAACGTACATCATGGAGAATGTACGCTGACTCTACAGCGAAAATGAATTCTCTCTCTCTCGTCTGAAACTTTTACATCCTCGAAATTTAAAAAAAACGTTAACAAATAGTGACCTCGTTATTTATAAGTCTCGTGGCTTATCAAACAGTAGATAATGCTACTAAAATATTCATTATTCTAAGTGAATTGTGTTTTTGAAACAAGGAATTCGTAATTTTACGACATCGTACACGGCGGAGAATCCATAAATAATTTAATTCTATACTTTCAGTGAACGCAACAATTATGATTCGCGTGACACAATGTCGATACGAATCAGGGATTACCGCGAACCGTGTCTTATGTACGGCAAGCGTGTTACATACGCGTTACATAGCGCCTCATGAATTTTTCATCGCGAACATGTAGCCGTCCACAGGCCCGTGAAACGTCGAAAGTCATTGCTCTTGTCGGGAGATCAATAAGAGGGTGAAAAATCGCGCGTCTCAAAAAGATTAATGTCTTATATAATCCCGCATCGGCGCTGATTTATTCCGCATAATACGACGTGTAGCGCACTCGTTACGGCAGTACCGCAAAGTTACAGTACCGCAAAATCGAACGTGACTCGCCTGAAGCCCGACCGAGGCAAAATTCGTACCAATGCGAATTTAATCAAATCGGCTTCTGTACATTTACGAAGGGCAACCGTAAATCTTCCTATAAGAATCTCTTCCTCGATATTTATTTTTTTCGAACCCGACAAAACCTTATCGCAAAAATCCGTCAACTCTCGCGCAAAAAGCCTAATGAATGTATCCTTTTCTTCACTTCTAATATCTTCTGTCCTTTGATAGGGAAAAAAGAAATTTAATGGATGTCTGACTGCTCCGGATGGATAACTGGATTTATGTGGAACTGAGGGAGAGAGAAAAAAAGATTAAAGGAACACGAGGGATTGAAACGTCGATATTTCATCGAATTCGTTATATAAGCTTTGGATATCATCCTGTATCTCGACATAGTGCTTTATACACTCCATACGCGGAACAATATATAGAAGAATGTACAAAGCGCGATAGCACGCAAACTATGCACGAAATAAATAAAAATAATATTTTCGATAAGTTTCGCAGACGTTTAGAGCATTTCGAACGAATAATCTGCTCGCAAGGTCTAAATCGGTTTGTTGTATCGTATAAATCGTTATAACCAAATCAAAACCGTTTCAATCACTATGGAGAATCGGTTCACCGATTTCGTTACACATTTTCTAAATAAATCATAGAGATTTAAAAAAAGAATTTAATAGAAACAACACAGACTTTAATTTTATTATCTATCGAAAATGTTACTACGTTACACTTTGTTAAATATCTGCCGTGAAATAACGAAGGCAGACGTTAACGAGCGGACAGGCAAATAGACGCGCGTTCTTTGGCTCAAAGCGCAGGGAAAAGTCAAAAGAGGTAGGTCGATATTTTCGCCAGGCTCGTTTCGCCGTGCAAATGGCGTGCGCGCCACTTAAAATTTTAATCGCTCCAAGCGGCAGGCGTCTCCACACACATTCGCGCTTATAAAGGCGACATAATGAGTGCGCTAGCGCGCGGACTCCTGGCTCCGGGCAACGCCGATTAACTGAGGATTACTTTAATTAACTTTACGCTCGCGACGTAACGACGCAGAGCACAGCCGGCCGAGCTGTGCTCAAACCCGAGCAAGCGCGATTCTTCGCTAAGACACGAATCGCACCACGTTACATTCTGTTAAGATCGAAGATCTTCGTCTCGCACAACCGACGTAGTAGCAACCAGTTGTTGAACAACAGAAATAGTTGAGATAATGACAATTTACGTGATTATAAGAGACGCAGACTGAAGTAATTTGTCGTGAAATGCATTAAATCAGTAAAGAGACTTGCCATTACTTTACTCGAGAGAGTGGAAATTTGTTTAGGACGAATTTCTCTCTCTTTCTCTCTCTCTCCCTTTCTTTCTTTCTCTCAAGATTTATAAGCGATTGCAATATTACGTAGAATTACTCAACACTTAGAGACAATGAGAAAAATAAATCGGAGAATCATCATAAGATAACAATATAAAATTAAAATAAAAATATTCTCATATGTAGTATCTAGAGGCAACTCAAAATTTCAGTCCAAACTTATCCTTGGTGGATCATCAAGATTCAGAATACAGATTGAATTCTATTATCATCTTGGCAAATAGAAACAGAGTAAAAAACCGAGTCGTACTTGTTTGTAAATTGGTTGAGAAATTCTTACGAAACCGACATTATCAAGATATTCTTATCTCACTAACGACGATGGCGAAATCGCTTTAGATTTTCGACGAAAAATTCTCTGCCTTGCTAATTGCAAGATGAAAAACGATTTTCACTAATGAGAAAGATAACATTCATAAATTAATTATACATTTACGATGATGGCTTTATGCGAGTAATGTAAAGTGACATTTGTTTCGCAATGTAACAAATATGAATTGTAACATGATAATAACAATATCTCGCTAACAATATCATACATGAAACAGCAAATTAATAGCAAAATATATTAAACTACTTTTTCAAGAATTACCAGTATCGTATAAACATTTTGTCACATAGCCATTACATTAACATATTTAATAATTTTAAATTATATAACTTTATATCAATTTCAATTGGAATTAATGCAATATTCTGTTAAAACGTTTAGACAATACGTTGTATCGTACTCCGTATGTACAAATTCCTATTATATTGAAATTACTCTAGTATTTGCCAATTGAAACTAAAGCTTGTACAGAAATTAATCATGAAACAAACGCAGCATGACATTCACCGCTCGTTAATAATATAGCAAGCCTGATCCGTCAGTACTCTTATGATTAATTAAGCTGACATACATGTTGACAGTGGATCTTAGCAATTAGGAGATGTAGTAAACGATTTCCAACTTAAATAAACGATATAATTAGAATTTCTAATGCAGACTTTTGTTGTAAAAAGAAATCTGATTAATTTAATATCCAAACTGCTCGAGTAAGTGTTAATCATGGAATTACCAAGCATATTAACTTGTCAGAACAAAGTCTCTAAGTAAATTTATCTTTAAGATGCTAAATATAGAAGTTGCAATGCACATTGGAACCTTTTTGAACAATCATATGATAGTTTTATTACGAATTACGTGTTTTATAGCTAAAAATGTACGTCAGTTTCACCTTCTGATTGCAGCGGCGATCAAAGATCAGTTTACTAACGTGTCACGTCGGAATAAATTCTTTGAGTCACCAGGAACTTCTGCATAGCCACAGCTTTGAAA
>VBVQ01002177.1:7406-27003 GCA_011636635.1 Tetramorium simillimum | reverse complement strand
TACTTACATACAAAATGAGTCATAATAGAACCTTTTCCGCACGTAGCAAAGTGTAATATCTATAATTGTGAAAAAAATCGTCTGTCAACAACATATTAAATTGAAAATGTGTAAAACTGCATTATTTTTTCAAAATTTTGAAGCAATATCTAGCGGGAACGTCCCAGATGGGCCATCTTATCCAAACTGTGAGGGAAAGATAATCACAGTATTTATAAAAAAACAGTAAAAACGGAAATAAAAATTAAAGTTCACATTACAATTTATGTTACAGCAGTTTTTAGTGGACATACGAAAAACTTTGCAGGTAGTTAAAAGTAAAAACATGATATAATATTTACAATATCATTATTTCGAATAATGTACGCACATAAACTATTGTAAATATCGAGCTCTTTAAAAATGATTTAAAAAACGCACCATTTAATAATTATTTAAAAAATTACAGCCTATGGCCATCATATCCCGGTTTACCCTAATCTATATCGCGATCTGTATCGAATCCTCTCTCGTTGTTAAACTCGCGAAATTAAACGCTTAATCTAAAATATAAGACAAGTAAAATTTTTAATAAAACTAAATCCCTATTTTGCAAAGTGTTTACATCGGAAAAAGAACAAGGAAGATTGCAGACCGAGTATATTTATTACTCATTAATTACGCGCGTAAAATGATTAGCAAGTAACCTTTGGCGGAGAAGTTTTACAGGCCGGAAGTTGCTCGACAAACTAAAGTTTTTGCGCGGCCACGTCCGCTAGACGTTAAAACGTTTATTAACGAAGAGTGGGCGTATCAATTATGGCCTTTGGCAGCTTGCAAAAATGAATAATTGAAAAAACCCGAGAGCACCCGTTGAGACTCGAATAACAGCTCTACGAAGATTAATTATTAAACAAAGTTTAAAGGTCGTAAAAAAAAAAGAATAAAATCACTGCAACATCGATCTCGAGATAACAGCTTTCTATTTACGATAATATTACCATTTCCACATATCGCCGGACAGACGAGAGAAACTGAAAATTTAATATCGAATGGCCCCGAATTGCCTCGAATGCAATCTAGCGAAGATTAAAGGAAAATTGCCGCGCCCTTTACGAAGTTTACTTAATAAACTACGCATGTAAATTGCTTGTCTATCGTTATCATACATGCCGGCAAACCCATATATTGATGTCGTCTCGATATAACGTCGTGCTAAGAAGCCAAGGGCTTACGACGATGTAATAATTTCAGCGTATCCGATCGATAGATAACAAGTCAATTTTCACATTCCAATGCTTACAATTAGTTTCCAATGTTTAAGACACACTGAAAGAAATTTAATGTTAAGCGAAACTGGTTTCACGTGGTTTCACGGAAAAAAAAATATACTTACATTTCTCCAAGTTCAGTGTATACCTACTGAAACTTGAATTGTTATATTAACTCCGGCAACGGAATATCTCGATGTTAAAATCCGTTTAATAGACGGGAGAAAAAGTATTCAGAGCGATACAGAGTTGCGCATAAATAAAATACCGCACGGACGAATGTCGGGGATAATTGAAATTTATCTCTCCGTGAGCCAAGATGCCAGTAATTGTGCCGAGGATTTAATTAGCCGCGCGCACCGCGGCCGGGCAAGACTCATTCGCTCCGTTTTGTTTCGCAGGATATTTCCCGCTGCCGCCGGTTTATTGCCTCGCCTGGATCTGCCTCGACGTGCTATTCTGCACCGCCAGCATAATGCACTTGTGCACCATAAGCGTGGACCGTTATCTGAGTCTGCGCTACCCGATGAAATTCGGCCGCAACAAGACGAAGAAGAGGGTGACGCTGAAGATCACCTTCGTCTGGATCCTGAGCATCGCCATCAGCCTGCCTCTCAGCCTGATGTACTCGCAGGTGAGCCGCGCCGGTCACACTCCGCTTAATTTCCATCCGCGAGAATTATTTTGTAAATTAGAAAATCTTTATCCTCTTCTTTTTCATTATAATCTCGCGAATGTTAGACGAGTAGATAGTTAGAAGGGAGGGATATTAGTCGGGCAAGTTTTATCTTTTCGACTTTTTATTTCATTTTCTTACTGGTAATCAAAAATAAATTTTATATACAAATTATTTTTCTTGAGAATTAAGTATTATATATGTAAAAATTGATTTTACTTATTTTTCCAATAAAGATGAAAAGAAGTTCTTGGTCACAGAGAAATTTTATATCATTTCACAGCTTTCTTTTTCATTTTCTTACTGGTAGTCAAAAATAAATTTTATGTAAATATATACAAATTATCTTTCTTGAGACTAAAATACATGTAAGAATTTATCTCATTAATTTTTCCAATAAAGATCACTGGGCTTTTCGATCGTACTGTCTCACAATCAGTTGAGAGATATCCCACCCTCTTCCCTACCCTGTGCGAGTTTTTTTTTTTACTCGCTCCCTATTGTAGTTCTGAAAAATTATACCCAGGTTTCTCGAGATGTGAACACGCGGCCAGCCAACAGCCGCGTGGCCAAAACGTAGCAGCGATAATTTTTTGCTACATTCCGGCACCGCGAACGGGGGTAGCTACTCAATTTTCCGTAACGATGAAAAGATTGCGCGCCGGCTTCGCCCCGGCCGTAAAATCCTCCTCAGGTGGCGGGACGCGGAATCTCGATAGCCGAAAGTTTATCGCCGCTTGCGGGGAAAACGTCGCTCATCGATCATTCTCGATGCAGGGATAGGGAAACGGGGATGGATTTATCCAGGACACTGCAACAACACGGCGCCGTTTTTCATCTCTCTCGTATCTCTCTCTCTCTCTCTCGCCCGAGTGAAATTAACGGGCCGAGATGAAGCGACGCTACATTATGAAACAGTTGTCCGCTGTTTTCGGCCGTAAATCCCTCCCACCCCTCCGACTAGCCCTTCAACCGGCCGTCGTTTCAATGCACGGCTTTACGCCACAACCGTCGCCGAAAATCGCGTTAAATGTCACCGTCCAAATGTCCCGAGCCTTCGCCACGGCTAAATAATTGCGCAGCGTTTTCGCATTTCGCGAAGGACCGCGCGAGCGCGAGCGATTTAATTTCGATGCAATTGCAGCTCGCAACTCGGTAGCTCGTTTCACCTTTACTCCGCTCTTTATTGCCGTTGCGTATTCCTTTTATTTTCTACGTTTTACATTTACGTCAAGAGCGTTTAAGCGACGGGGAAGGGGGAAGGGGGAAAAAAATAATGGCGCGCAGCGGCGGGACCAACTAGCTGCGCGCGACAACAAAGTAATTATACGTGTCGCCTTTAATTTTCGCGAATGAAAACATGACTGCAAATTCCGGTGGAAAATGCCCGGGCGTTATGGGTATTCCGTGGACGGATGTAATGTGTACACGTCTAACAGGTTATTTTCTTACTCCGAGCGTGTTCATCGTCTCGTAGAAGCTTCGCCTCGCCGCTCGCAAACTGCTCTTGCAAATGTGCAAACTACTTTCGTTTCACGGCGTAAGCGAGAGAGAGAGAGAGAGAGAGAGAGAGAGAGAGAGAGAGAGAGAGAGAGAGAGAGAGACGACGAACATCGCCGCATCGACGAGTTTGTCGGCGAGTTTCAGCAACTTTACAACACCATTTACCAGCGCGTTTCGAGCCTTACTTGGATATTGATCCAAATTTCGCGGCCGCCATGTACTCATTCAAAATTCCATCCAACACGCCAAAGTGGAATTTCTGCAAATCCCGGAATTTCTGCAAAAATATCCCGTCCGATTGCGCCTTTTCCCTCGTACGTCGTAAAATCATTTGCTGCGAATCACGCGTTAAGGCTCCTGGACCCTCGTCGCAGCCATATTGAGTCATTCGCCGTATTTTACAAGTGCACCGATAGTAACGTAATGCGTTAATTTTCCATCCAAATATTTATTTGCAAAAGTCAGCGCGTCATTTTTCGCCTCTGACGAGATAATTTAATATGGCTGCCTTAAGATCCAGAACTTGAAATCCGGTAAACGCCGAGTAACAGGAACGTAAGAGCGACGTTATAATTTCCCACTCGACAATACAACTGTTATATACAAGACGCGATACATTGCAGTTGATATACTGTCGAGTGAGAATTTACAACGTAGACGTTATATTACAGTCAGAGTTCATCGAGAAAAGGACAGATGAAAAAAAAATAATCTTCATGGCACGTCAAATTTTTATATCCTGGATACCGTCATTTTTTTTAATTCACTGGTCACTTCAGCATAAATTTCGGAATTTCCGCGAAATTGAATGTCAAAATTCTCAAGTTCGTGAAATTGACGCAGTCTTTTCCCGAGACTTGGGCGTCGTGATTTTTTCAAGTCTGACTTTTGACGTGCCCTGCAACTTTTCGGACTCCAAACGCTTTTTTATTCCTACACTTCCTACAATTTCCTACAATTCAGGAGATTTTCTTATTTCCAAATTCAGATTTCCCCCGGTACATTTTTACCCGGTACGATTTTACGTCGATTTCGCAAACGCAAACGGCGAATCGTCGAATCGTCGATCTCTCAGCTCGCTCCCCAATCTTGAAAAATCTACGTGGAAAATTAAAGGGCGCGGTGCGGCGAGCCACTCTCGATTCCCCGGAGACCTCACGTAGAGCCACGTAGAGCGTTATCGACTGACGCCGAGCGGAATTCGCATCTTCCGGGAACACGTGTGACGGATGTACACGTGCGTGGGCTGCAATCTTGCAGCGAAGGGAGGGGGAGGGTGAGTGGGGGTGCTTGTCGCCTCATCTTCTTCCTCCAACTTCCGTCCGCCCCTTGCAGTCACCGACGTGGGAGAGGGCGTTACGACTCGCGCTCGATCAAGGCGACCGCAGAAGCGGAACATGAGCTGACCATTACGGACGACGGAGACTGAAAGGGGAAGCGCATTTCAAGGAAGATTCATGTCTACGGAGTGACCCGCAAGCCCCGCGTCAAACTTTAACGATGAGCACGATGAATTATGGAGTGTATTGTCTCGCGGATGCTCCGCGCGCGCGCGCGCTAACTTTTGAAATAGAGTGCCTGAGCGGACGTGTAAGGATAACTCCGTGATCATGTCCGCAAGTCTAAATTATTATTAAGTGACCTACAGGAAATAACAAGTCTCAAAGGTGTGACTTTGTCGGTTGACCGACGATCTATTTATTTACCTGCACCACGCCCCGTAGTAGAAATAAGAATTATTTCGCCGTAATTGCAACAACAAGAGTGAAAAACAGCATTTTTTAATTGGTATTTTTAATTGATTGTAATTCTTCCTACACACATAAATAAATGACACATATTATCAAGTACACGTATTATTTCAGTAATATTTTCTCCCTTCTATAAAAAACATCCATAAATAATAAACATCGTACACTTTATTAACACATTTTCCTAATTCTTTGCTTAAAGACTTAATTAGAAAATTAAGTGAATAACTGGTAAAACACTGGGGTATCTCTTTGACGTAATAGTTTATTGAAATTTGCAATATTCGGCTGATTAGAAAAAAATTGACATATAAAATTTAAATGTCAATTATTACAAATTTAAGATTTATAATCAGAAATATAGAGATGACTTACAATGATTTCTCTAAAAAAATGTAACTTACTAATACATAACGTATATATAAAAAATAAAAAACTCAAGAAAAAAAGGAAATATTAATTTATTTACAATCATATGCAGTAATGTGTATAAATTATTTTCCTCATATTTCAATCTTTCTCTTTTCTTAATTTTTGCTAATAAAAATTAATTTCTAGAATTAAAAAAATTAAATACGTTCGCATATTGTTTCATAAATATTTCTATTCATAGCTTCGTAAATAACTAAATTGGCGAGCCGTTCATTAATCTTCTTGAGAAACCTTCTGTTTAGAAACCTAATTAAAGAGAGTTGTAAGGCAGGAGACTGATAACACGAGTAGGTCTGACGCAACAGCTTTATTGCAGCTGGGAGAGTATTCCGCTGATTAAATAGACACGCAAAGAAACCGAATATAAAAGAGAGATGTGAGGATATTAACACAAAGTGACGACGAGCATATTGCAATGCCATCACGATGACGAATGGCGGGCGACAAGATAACGGAACGGGCTGACGCGTGTTTCCGGCCTTTAATCTTCGGTATACTCGAAGGGTTCGGGTGGCTCGGCTTCCTTCTCTTCCTCCGGTTTCGGTCCGAAAGCTGAAACAAATCGTAAGTGCTCAAGCGCACACCCTTCGACGCGTACTCGATACTCCAAAAGAAACGCGGATGTTTATTATCGAGCTGGACTGTTTATTCGTAATCATTTTTGGAAAAGAATTTATCTCCTTCCATTAATCGTTCAACGAGCAATAACAAAACTATATTACACATTATATAAAAATATATTATTTCTTTTAATCGCAAAATTCTAACTTCCTGATAGTTTATAAATTAATAAATATGCGAATACAAGATAAAGTTTATATAATTAATATAATTAAAGTAGATAAAGTTTAATAATTAAAGTTTTCTTCTCTGGAAATTTAGTGATTAATGAAAATCTCTCGAAATCTGTGCCTATAAATTAATGAACATCGTGTAAATATAATTAAAATGATCAAAAATTGTTGCTTCACGCGAAATTTCCAATCCAATCACTCTCATCGTCTGTTAAACTATATATAAACTAAAGTTATACTTTTTCTTCAAGATCAATTTCTGAAAAAAAGTTTTAGGCTTTAATCAGCAAATATAAGATCGATCACTCACCGGCGACAGGCTCGACGAGTTCTTCCTCGGTGTCCGTCTGCATGTGCTTAACCATGACGATGCCACCGATCTGAAGATCTTTAACGGGAGTGTAATGGCTACCCTCAACCAGCTGAATGACCTTCAATTGCTGACGCAGAACTCGCGCAGGATTCTGGAGAACCTCGAAGCTCGGCTCAGGTTCCTTCTTCTCCTTTTCATCATCTTTTACCACCTTCTTCTCGGGCTTCTCCTTGGTTTCCTTAACCTCCTTCTCGTCCTTTTTCTTGTCGTCTTTCTCCTTTGAAGATGACGCAGCTTCCTTTACCTCGACCGAGTGAAGCTCTTTCGTCTCCGAAGGCGGATCCTACAATTTTTATTTAGTTTGTCTTTTCTTATACGGGCGAATGTTTGAAATCTATTAGCGTGTATCATGTATCCTGTATCATGAATTTGTAAATCATGTTTATCACAAAGTCCCAGAATAGGAAAAATCATAATAAATTATTAATATTTTAAATAACAATTTTTTAGAAAAAAAGATCCGTAGGATTCTATTCTCGTTGGAATTGAAACTTGAGACTTGATACATTTAAAAGATAAAAACAAAATTTAAATATGCAACGTATACTATACAACGCAAGAAAATGCGCAAAATAAAACAAAATACATGTAAAAATTTAAATTAATTTATAAATTTTTATAAGATTTTAATAAGCAAAAAATATGCATTATATGATATATGAATTTGATGCTTTAAACTTTAAACTTTAAAAATTTTTTAAATTAGAAATTTTAGCGTGGTTCTAAAAATTATAAATGCAAAAGTTTCAATTAATAAACTTCAAAAGATTTAAAAATTTAGACGCTTGCTAAAAAAAACGTTAAAAAATTCAAAACATTGAATATTTAAAGAATACTCCTATTTAAAGAAATTCGAGGAGCCAGATAAATTCAAGAATTTTTAAATTTATGATTATAAAAATACGATGATTTTAAAAACTATACAACAGTAAAGATTTAAGAATTTAAGGATGTTAAAATTATCAAGACTCAATAATTCAACTGATTCGCTATTTTACAATCCGTCCTAATAAAATTAAAAATACATAATAAAATCCCTAGTACATGTTTTATTAAAACTTTCCGACATTCGCAAAAGAAAAAGACATTCACGTTAATCTAGGCCAATGAGAATAAAATAGAGCAAATATACTAATATAATCATTCTTTTTCTACCTAAATAGATAATTCTTTTTATACATTATACAAAACTTATTTCCAATAAAAGCTACAATATCGATTACATTAAGAATTACTAAGATACATGCAAAAATTATCTTCTCGCAAACCGATAGCTCGAGCACGACAAATACATAAATACTTCAAGATATCAACAATATACATATAATTCACCCTGAAAAAAGTATATATATCGAATTTAAACATTCTCATAATTATTCTCTTTATACCATCTTTGTTAAGTTTGAGTTTATGGAATAGAAAACTTTTCCTGACATTTCCTGGTATTTCTTGACTTCTTTAACTTACCACGTCCATTTTCTCGTGGGAGTCCCTGGCTTTTCTTTCAGTCTCACGTCTCCTGGCGCGAGCCGCGATACTAAGGACGGCAGTCGTGACCTTTTCTCGTTCCTCCCTCTTCTTTTCTTCAAGAGGCGCAGGATAAGCATATATACTTGGCCTAGCGTTTGATTTAATCTCCAATTTAGGCATCTTTAGCTGAGCATTTAGCGCAATCAGACACGTGGGTGTGAAAGCCAAAGCCAGACAATGCGCTAGCGGGAACCAGTACCAGTATTGGGTGAAGACCAGAGCACCGACTACCGCCAGCATGTTTGTGTGGCCCGTACGCGATTGTAATGATACGGTCACGTTACGACCACCTAAGAAAAGGCAGAAATTCGTTCGTCTCACTCTGCAGCCGCTCTTGTCGTTAATTTTATTTCTTTCGCGATTCAATATATTAAAATCTCACAGTATAGTTGGCTAAAAACAAAAATAACTGCAAAAGCTTGAATTTTTACATATGAGAAATATCGTAGCTTAAAAATTCGCGACATTTTTAGCACTTTAAGAAATTTAGAATACAAGAGTTTGTGCTTTCCAAAATAGAAAACTGCAAATTCTTTAACAAATTACTAAAAATATAAAAATTTAATAAATGACTAAGTAATAAATATACAAAATTCTATAAATTCTAAAAATTAAGAAATTTAACAGAGTGTTTTATATACATAAATACGTCAAATTTCAATTTTAAGGCATGGAAGCTGAAAAAATAAATTTCAGGGAACTAAAAATTTTATGTTTTCTAAGAACCAGAATACAGAATGATTCGCAATTTCAATTTTTTAGAAAAAAATAGCCATTCCAAACTAATCGGAATATAATTAAAATTGAAATTTGTAATTATCATAAAAAACTTTATAAAGAAACTCACCGGCGTCGATGATTCCTTGCGCCAAAATTGCACCAAATTTGGCCATCACATCCTCGTGTTTGTCTACGACAACCTTAGCATACAATGCTCTGAAATCTTTAACGCGGGCGCACGTGGCTTCCGTCTGCTGAATCAGAATCATGGCAGACGCGATCAACGCACCCTGCCTGACGAAATTCACAGGGTCGTTAGTCATTGGGTCCAACAGAGCGATAGCTTCTTTTAAGCCGGTACCCGCGCAGGCGATACCCAAAGCCATCGCTGCGCCGTACCTCACATGAGGATTATAGCTCTCCGCTAAGAGGGACACCACGCTAGGACACTGCTCCGGAGTTCTGGAACATAAAAGAAAATTGTGATCCTGATTTTTCTCTCATTTTTCTCTTCTCTTCTCTCTTCTCTTCGTTAACTTGTGACGTGTCACGAGCGATATAATTAATTTTTTTATTGTATAATAACATATCTTTTATAATTTGTTACGTTTACCGTTAACATATTATAATTTAAATTAATATTATGTACTTAATTCAATGTTATCTTTATCAATGTTATTTTCTTTTTTTTCGCGGTCTTGTTTTTTTATATATATATTTTTTCATATAATATTGTTAATCAAAGCTTATATCACACATCAAAGAATATAATCACATTTTATAAATATAATTATAATTATTTTCATTGTGCTTTTCAATGAAACAAGTTTTAATAAATCCACTTATTATATTTTTAAGTACAATTTTTTAATGGATTATAATACAAAATTAATAATCCTTTGCTGAGAGAAACTTCGTTAATATTAAATTTGATAAACCATTAATTCTTTCATATACTATCAATAAAATAATACGTTACAATACGGTACTGAAAGGTTGTGGTATTTAAATGGATGTACGCGCGTTTTCATAAATTTTAATTACGCGTGATAATTAATTGATAATAATTTGTTATTAATTGATAATGTCGCCACACGTCGGCTACATTCGAATATTTATACGAGTTAATATCAAGCAGTAATTAATAGATCGATTTTTTCATTCTGTTTCAGGAAGATGACTCGGTATTAGTGGACGGAGCCTGCCAGATCCCCGATCCCCTCTATAAATTAATCGGTAGCATAATTTGCTTCTATATCCCGCTGGGAGTGATGCTGCTAACGTACGCATTGACAGTAAGATTATTGGCGGAACAGCAGCAGAACATCGGAGGGACAGGAGCAGGTTGGTCATCCGGGTGGTTGGGTGCCCCCCAGGGTGCCCCTCAGGGTGCACCCTCCACGACAGGTTAGTGTACTATGCACTAGCCTGTTTCTTCACTCTCGACAGTCTAAACGCATCGATTCTCTCTCCAACAATTGAGACACTCGAATACCTGTACCTCTCATTTAACCCTTACAATTTTTAATTTTATTTTACAAATAAATAAAATTTAAACGTTTAAATTTTTCATTTTTAAATATAGATATACTTATAAATCTTATCATAGATATCTAAACAATTTAATTTCTTGAAAAATGCATACTTATTTAATTAATAAATAAAGATTCGTAGTAGATTTGAAAATCTTAACAAATCTAAACTGCTATTTGTGTCTTTCATCTTGAACTTTCGGAACGCAGAAATACGATAAAGTAAACATTTCGATAACACATTAAGAAACTTTAAACTTCTTTCTTCCGAATTTTCCGTTTCTTCAAATTTTTACACGTTCGCGTGAATTTTTGATGTTTCACGTTTCTACGATAGAAGGGCTTTCAGAATCGTAATTAAATAACAACGAGTGTCAAAAAGTATTTTTCTTCCATCTACACTTTTATCATCTCACGGACCACTCCTGCAACTTCCTGCTTTCTTCTCATCATCTTGACAGCGATAAAAAAAAATAAAAAATCACTATCGTCTCAAATATTACCCTGTTGTTTATCAGTTTTCCATTCCATTTTTTCACAAATCTTTCTCTTAAAATTCATAAAAATATAAATAAACTTAAAATATAATATTTGCAAGATTGACAATACGATACGGTAATGTATCCTCCTCACCAATTTTCTATCTCTTTCCGCGCGATAATACTTTCCAGTTTCTTTTTCCCCGGGGATACATTTTATTCGGAAACGAACGCGAGAGGGGAAACTGCGCGACTTAGTTTCTCCGCTTGATAAAAATTATTTATTCCGATTTATCGGCCGGCTTCCGGCACTTCAAAGGATACCGCGTGTCTGCGAGCGTCTCATAAACGTTTTCCGAGAACGCTGGCGCAAATTCGTCCCCCTCAACAAAGCGTTCCCCGAGGAAGAGAGAGCCTCCTATCGATCCTCTTTCTCCTCCGCGCGACGGAAAGTTTTGCCGGAAGCCACATCGTCTATTGTCGCTTTGATTTTACCTGGGCAACCCTCCGATTACTGCCTCAAACGGAATTTGCATACCAACTTCACGGCGGAATGCACCGCGCTATTTTATACACGGCGATGCACAATTATTGCATTTTAAAATGCATTCTTGATGAAGTTTTCTTCGACTTTGAAGATAAGAGTCGCGATACGAGATACCTGTACTTGTACATACATGTTGTAAAATTTAAAAGATAAACAATAAGAAAGATTTTTTTAAAAATTCCTACTTGGCTAAATTCGTTGAAACTTTTGCCATTTCCCGATTATTCTCTTCACGGATTAGCCAATTAGAATTTATCATTCATTCGGATCTCTGCGGTGTGTGCGTGTGCAATTCGCCATTACTGTATAAATAATTCGGCGTGCAACATCGAAGAAGATGCCTAGTAGGCGATGGTCGTTTGATTAATGGTGTCTAAGCGCGTTCGTTTTTTCGCGGTGAATCGATCCTGGAATCGATGGTACGAGGGTACGAGGGTACGAGGGGAGGGTAGGCTGGGCTTCTATCTAGAGGCATTCCGCGACAAGAAATTTTGCCGGCACGTCAACGGAAGCATGTCGACGTCCACGGCGGAGATATGCAAATGCCGGCCATTATGCAAAGATCTCGGATGCGGCACAGTATGCTAAGAAGGCCTCGTCCGGCTGCTCGCCGATATGAAAATTAATCGATACCCCGTTGCGCGCGAGCCCCATTCACGGGCACTTAGTATTCCACAGGATTGAAAGATTGCAGGACATGACACAGAAATCCTTTAAGTACCTCATTACAGGCGCAGCTTATCGACCGACTAAAAATATTCCGTTAATATGAAACAAGAGGTGAATTAAAGAAACAGATTCGAGAAAGAATAAATAAAATTTACGCAAATTACGTTAGAGGAATTTTTAAAAGAAATTTAAAAGAGTTTAAAACAACTTTTTACTAAAAAAAAAAACCATTTAAAAAGTTATTCTTATTTGTAAAATATATTTTTAACCGATATTCATTTTTAACACTGTCAATTCTATGATTCAGACTTTAGAGTACGATACAGAAATTTTTGCAAAATATCTTTACAAGGGATTTTCTTGTGAAGTGAGTTCTCGAATTAATTCATTTTAAAAAATTCATTTCGAATCGAAGAAAGAGACAAATTTGATCTTCAATATCTCCAATTGCTAAATTTACATTTTTCAAAAAAGAGCGTCCCTCCTTCTTGGATAAAAAGTAAATTCTGCATTTTCCGATGTTCTGCAATCGCCAAGTCTCAATGTTCACGGATAAAATAGAAAACCACCGAAATCATCCTTTCTTTTCTCCGATCGAAAGAAAATTCTGATTAATCGCTACAATCTCTGGTTCTCCAATAATTCGTGCAGGGCTCGAGCGACGGAGCACCTGGAAGAGATATCTCCTGAGCAAGAGTTCGGGCGGTAGCGGCGGCACGCCGCAACACACCTCCGGCACGTCGACCGACACCGAGCTGACCACCCTCGACACCCACGAGCTCTGGCTACAGGAGAGCGAGCCACCACCCTCCGCCATGTCCGCCCTCCATGCCTTCGGCGCGGAGATGCTAAAGCTGTCGAGGGGTCTCGAGGGGATGGCCGGCAGCTCTGGCAATCAGACCCCATCAAAATCGACAGCCCAACACCAGCATCATCATCACCACCACCACCACCACCACCACCACCACCAGCAACAGCAGCAGCAGCAGCAGCAGCAGCAGCAGCAGCAGCAGCAACAGCAGCAGCAGCAACTGCTGAAACTGCAGCAGCATGGTCCATCGCCGCGCAGATGCAGCTTTCGCAATGGGTATGATGAATATTGCACATCAATTTCGTTTGAGACTCACAATTTTTTCCGGGAGCTTGTTTCACATTTCGTCATTCAATACAAGTAAAAGTAAAATGTGTAGTTGGAACAAAATAATGGGAAATAAAAATTTAAACGTACATACAAATTACACACAGTGAGAAGAATCGAGAAGAAAAACAAACAAAAATTATGCTACAGAAATAGTAATAAACAGGTAAAATTTTTATTCATCTGGTTTATCGGTAAAAAGATTCTTTTATAAATGTTTTCTTCCCTTTAAACAACTTTTTAGATAATTCTACGATTTTCATAAAGCTTTTCAATTCTACTTTGATCTATTTCTTTTCTTTTTTAATCTGTTTGCTACGTTTTTCTCTGTGGTATTATCAAACACGTTTTGTTGTGATGTAAAATGCTCAGTACACAAGGAATTTCTCCCCGGCGCAATTTTGCGTGCAGGGAATTTCCATGCTTGTCTAAATTTTCGCGGCGGATGCTTTCGCAATTATTAACGACATATCCATCGCGTCGTAACCCGGGGGCTCTCAAAACACGCCATTGTGCTTGACGGCGGCACGTTTTCGTGGCAATACGACGGCACGAATTTACGTCACTTTGTCACTCTGGCTCGCACAACACCGTGACTACTACGAGACGCGGTTAGCCTTGCGTCAAATCAACTTACGGCGGCAGCCGGAGAGTTTCCGGCGAATTTATGTCATCCGATGTACCAAGAACTTACGCAACTATCGTCGAAGATCTTGAGAGAAGAATTTCTTATAATATTCCACGTTCGCGCCTGTAATCCAAATTTATGGCATTCGATTAACGTTTACCTCTTGATATTCTTCAGTTTGAGTCTCGTATTGCAATTAAAAAATGTATCCCTTGAAAATTTCCTAAAAACGAGGCACTCTTTGCTCTCTAAACATTTTTGCAAAATTTCATTTTCGGAAATATTCGCTTCTCAACGTATATATGATATATATTCCGAGATGACAAAATTTTCAAATTTTCAAATCAATAATTCTTTCTTCCAAAAATTAAAAAGTTTAAAAAATATCAATTGTACAAGTTAAATGTCAGCTGAGGAAAATCAACTTTAAATTCATCCGAGCATCTAAGATGTATTTCTTGGGATGTCCTTACACACAGGATCGTCGCTTACTTCCTCAAGGAATCGAACGAGAGAGAGGGAGAGAGGGAGAGAGAGAGAGAATGAGCTGCGGGAGGGGGGAATTATATTTGACGTCGTTTAGAGCTTCCAGCGTCGATCCACGAGAATACGCAAACTGAAAGTGGAATGAGAACGTAAGAGTGCGACCGGAATATTAAAAGGCTCCTCCGACCTACCGTAGTAAAATATGTTTCAATCATAATTCACCGATCTGCTGTCCTGCGTCTTCGATTTCCTACTTTTCCTTTGAGCATTTAAAAAGTGTGTTTAAGGTGTTCAAACGTTTCGAAAAATTCAGACCAATGATAGAAGTCTTGCGAAATACGAGAATTTAATAATTTCAATGCAAAAAAAATAAAAATTCATTAAATCGAAAGGAGTGAGAATGCAGGAACAATCTTCGGGAGGAGGTTTTAAAATTTTTTAAAAGTAACGGAGCGCGAGAATCAGCAAGGAATGCCATTTCAGGCGGCAGAAATCTTTGAAAAACGATCTACACGATCAGTGATCTACAATTCGAGACACGTAAGATTTTTAAGACGCAGACGGCCGGAAAAATCTTGGAGCGAGAGAAGCGCAAGAACGGAATCGTATCGGATGCCGCTGAAAAGGCGAAAATCTCTCAAAGTAAATTGGTGCAATTATTAAATCGCGCAGCGATCAGATTTCAGATTGCGCAGCTTCCATTTCCAGCTTCCTTCTTTACTCTTGCACCTCTTAATGGACGTATTAGTAACGAAATCCCGGAGCAAGTCTCCTTTGGCTTTAATGGTATATTTAAAGCCCCGTCCAAGAGTACGTCCGCCATAAAAGTTAACACAAATCCCAGATCGTGCAAAACAGAATCAACGGAATCCTTTCAGAGACAGCTGAAAAATTTAATTCTACCCAAATAATATGCTTATAAACGTAATTTAATCTTGTCTTGCAGTAATAAATTCTCGATCTCGCAAGATATTATCAATGTACATTTTACAATTTACAGAATGATGAAACAAGTTACTTTTCAGGATTTATATAACAAGTCGGATAAGAGTCGCGCGCCGCGCGTGATGCCACAGGTCTCGCGATTTTTTTGAATTTTGCATATTTCCGCGACAATCGAATTTCTTAAAAGTCTCCCTGAATCCTCGCGGGATGACTCACGTGAAAACGTGAAAACGTGAAAACGTGAAAACGTGAAAACGGACGCGTCAGAAAGGTCACCGCGACGACGAGAAAACCCATTTATATACGGTAGCCTCAAAGTGGATTGCACTTAGCTGCTGGCATTCAAAGTGCAAAACGGACCAACCTCCGGACGGGAGCGAAAAGGGCGAGCGAAGGGGCTGACGGAGGGGGTCGCAGATGGTGAGTTTCGCTCGTTCGCTCGTGGTCGTGTACTTAAGTAAACTGCTCCTGCCCCCACGTGAACCTCTAATAAAGGAATGCACTTAGGATCGTGTGCCTCTGAACGCATCAAACGAAGATTACCTCTCTATTGCGCGCAGAGGACTTTGCCTTTCGTGAAGCCGAGTTGCTTTCTGTCGATCTCGTAAATTAAATAACCGCGGAGTATTCAAAGACCCTCCTCGGGATGTTTTTCCGTCAATTGTTATATTATAAATTGAATTCCATTAAATTTAATAACAGATGAGTGAAACTAGCACGTATGTACAGCAGAATGTTCTTGAATCGATAGTAGTGCAACACAATTGGTAGTGCAAAAGTAACAAAAACAAGGCGCTCTCTCATGAAAAAATTAATAAAAATTTTCACATCAAGCTTCTTTTTAAAAAAAAAATTGGAAAATTAATATATTTACGCTTTCTCAAGTAGCATTTAGACTTAACATTCAGAATTCAAGTTTTACTTCAAGTAGTAATAAGACAATTAAAATTGTCTTATTACTCTTATTTTTCTAATTTTTCTAATTTCTATTACACATTTTCTATAAGAAAATCCAAGTTCTATAAAAATTCTGTTGGAATTAATTAAGAGGGAAATTAAATAACAAACTAAAAGTCGATACAGGAAATAATAAAATATTTTTAACTAAATTAATATATAAATTATGTATGTACGATAGGTTAACATAAATTTTAATAGAAATAAAAATTTAATAATGTAATTTCTTAATAATCTAATATTTACAATACAACGGCAGAAAGAAACCAAATTGGATTGTCTGTTTAAAATGCATTTCCCGAGATGCATCTGTTTCTTCTTTAACCAGGCCATCTCCCCCAACTCCTCCTTTCTCGACCCCTTCAGTTTACCTCGACCAATATTTTTCTCAATTTGCCGTCAAGACTGCGGCCGTAATCCACTCCGAGGACAATCGGGCCGTTTCTCTTCCTTCCGAAAGTATCCTCAATTATCCCCGAAAAACCCGCCAACGCATCTCCGAAGCGCTGATAAAATTGTCAATCTTCGGCAACGATAACGCTCCGATAACGCTGTAGAGAGTCAGAGGGGATACAGGGACATAGGACATAGGAAAAAAAGAATATATTTTATCTCAATTTTTAAAGAAGATGGTGGAATTCTGTCTGTTCCAGAGACTATTGAACTCTTAATCTTAAGTTTCTGAAATTTTCTTAAAATCCTACAATTTTATATATATATATTTCTTTAATACTTCTTAATATTTCTACCGTTATTATTTACCTTCTTTCACAGCATTATCCTTCTTAAAAATTTGAATTTTCTTTATATCATTATTGTCGCAATTCTTTTTTCCTAAATCCAGATTGCCATTTCGTGATTCCGCAATCTCATGTGGCTTCTCACGTTATTATTTTATTGCCTCAATTTTTGCCTCTAATCCGAGATTTCACTTTATTGTTTCGACATCTATTTTCGATTCGATATTTCGTAAGCGTTAGCAGACAAAGGTATCGCGGTAGTAAAGATGTACGGATTTATGGATATTTGAGTAAGCAACGTGAAAAAATAACGGGTGATCGATAACGGGCCGATAACGATTGACGATGGGAACGCGCGCGCGCGCGCGCGCGCGCGTATTCCACGACCGTCAAAAGTCTCCGTGGTTCAGGTGCACATCTCGCGTGTCTCTAATTTGCAAGGACGGAAGCAATTTTTTTTCCCTCCCCGCCCTCGCGCACAAGCTCATCCAATCTCGCGATCAATTACCGCGCCACGCTGCAAAATGGGATGCAATCGCATGTTTTTTTCTTTTTTCTTTTCCTTTTCTATTTCATCGTTTTTCCTCTTCAGCTGCATGCGGCGGCCGGCCGGCCGGCCGGCCGATTCCGCGTATCAAATGATAAAGGGACTAGCGTTCGTATCGAAACAATAGACGTATGCACATTTCGTGACGGCGCGATATTTGTAGATTCCCTTTGAGGCTGAATCGTGACAGAAATATCCAAATATTTTCTCCCTTCGGCAGACTTTAAGCGACAATTTCGCGTGAAACAATAAGAGGATTATCCCGTGCCGAATGATAAAAGAATCGGCGAATCAATCTTTCGTTCGCGCGCGAGTTTTAGTTCACGATATATAGGCGGATTATTTTCGACTCGATTGCGATTGATAAGAAAAGCTTTTGTCGCGCGTTAAAACTTTTCAAATATTCCCTTTTTCTCTCGGGTTTGATTTATAACGGCAGAGAGATTATTGAGCGTGATAAAATAACAGGATTCGAGCATTAATCCCTCAATAAAACGTTCATACCTTTTTATCGGAATAGAGATTATTTTAAAATCGATTACAATTGATAATAGAAGTTTTGTCACGCGTGAAACCTTCGAAATGTTTCTCCCTTTGGTTTGTCGATTTCACAGCGGATAATAAAAATTTTGTTGAATGTGGAATAACAACAGACTGCAAATATTAATTTTTCAATTACGCACGTTTCATTTACTTAATTTAATAACTTTTCAAAATCCTAGATTTATAAAAAAAAAACTAACTGTGACAAAGTGCATTTTTCCGTCGGGCTCAATCTGGCTGACCGTCCATAGACTGTTACTACTTACTACTACTACTACTGCTGCTGCTGCTGCTCCTAGATTCTTACCACTAGATTTGTACTACTGAATTAGATCTGTCTAATTATTTTGTAACACATACTGATTATCATTCAATTATTAGATTAGATTATCATCTAATTATTCTGTACGACTATCATCACATTATCATTTAATATTAATAAATTGACAGTAAATATCATCAGTTTTATAATATTTTTAACATCTTTGACATTAATATTTTAATTTGTATTTCAATTTCTTCACTTTATCATATCATATATATATAAATGTTAATAGTTAAAATTTGTACTAATTTTTCAGAAGTTCAGAGAGCACGGAGAGTAGCATGTCCTGCTCGAAAACGAGCCTGACGACGGAAGACTTTGCGAGTCCATGGAAGCATCGGAGACGAGCGTCGACCTACAACGAGGCTCATATGGAAAGGACGATGCAGATTCTGGACTCGCCAAAGACTCCCAGAAAGAGGTCTTTCAGCTTCCACGAACAGTCGTCCTGTCGCAAAGGCGAGGACGACTTGACGCGCAAGAAGTATCACGACAAAACACCGGAAGGACCGATAACGTTACCGCCGCCCTGCACGTGTCCCTATTTCGGGGAATCGTCGAAGAAACCGCCACCGTCGAGCGAGATCGTCATTGTCTCCAGCGACACTATGAAGCCTATCGGTAACAGGAGCCTGGACATGAGCCTCCCAGGCGATAGCATGAGACCCATTGGCAATAAGGGTCCGGAAACGGGCCTACTGGGTCGAAACAACAGTGCCAGAACTACGGAGGGTGCCAAAGGTTACGAGCAGCTGACCCTCGCAAATTCCGTGGTTACGTGGCGAAGCGGAAGGCGAGGCTCCAGCCTGGGTACGTGACGATAAGAGTGAAACACGGCGATGACGTAAACAACAAGGCGAGCTTTCGATTAGCTCCTCGATAATTGCCTGCGGGAAAATCTTCTGGCCATCGCGTGCCGCTAACGTTCTGCTAAAAATTACGGAAGCAGAGTGGGAGAAGAGGGCGAGCGCGAGCGAGTTCATGAAAGCGGTTAGATCGAGTCTCAAAGAGAGGAAGGGTGAAACGGGGGGG
>VBVQ01002176.1:10114-27014 GCA_011636635.1 Tetramorium simillimum | reverse complement strand
ACTTATAACCTAAAATTTTAATGGATATATCTATTGGCCGCCCTGCTAACTTTAACCGACGGTTAGCTTAACCGCCGATGGTGAAATTGGCCCTGTGTAACACAGTGTATCAACTAAGGCTGAGTTCTCACCGAGGGCATCACGCGTCGCGTTACGACGCGCGTCACGAGTTTAACCAATAAAAATCTTTAATTTTATTTCGTCGCAAATGACGCGTAAAATCAAAAGTTTTGATTGATTAAACTCGTGACGCGCGTCATGATGCGACGCGTAATGCCCTCGGTGGAAACTCATCCAAACGATTTTGGGCTATGCATATGCGGCTATGCAATTTTGTGTGCGATAGCCCATAGCCCTTAAGCAACCAGCCAAGATCTACATAGGGAGTCGATTCTGTATTAGCGTTTTCGACTGAGCGAGGTTAACCCAACTCAGGTTATTTTGACCAATCACAGTTATTCTTGTAAAGAATGGAATAACCGTGATTGGTCAGTTCTAAAAGAAAAATAACCTAATAGCGAATTCGATTGGTCGCACTAGTGCGCACTCAGTGCACGTTAAAGCTGTTGTACACTGAATGTGAAATTGAAATATCTTGAATAATAAAATGCCCAATAAATATTTAAAAAAAAATTCTACAATAGCACGATAAAATGAATTAAAGACTTCGGTTTTTTACATGTTTCTATATTTATGTTAAGCATTCATCCTTACGATTTATGTACAATGGCTTTAACGTGCACTGAGTGCGCACCAGTGCGACCAATCGAATTCGCTGTTGGAGACACTTTGACCTTCTTAAACCATATACGACTCTTACATTCTTGAGATTCTTTTTACTCCGATGAACCCTGTCGATACAATCCCGCAGTTATCCTCTAGTTTATATTTTATAGGGCCCTTATAGTTCGTTATACGTTGGTAGCCTGAGAAACGGCAGGGTCTTGACGATATACCGCGGTCTTCCAGGAATTAATTTATCGCGAATGAGGGAATATTAGCGTTGCGCTCTTTCGGCGTCCACCGTGGAGACTAGAATTCTACCGGTTAATGGCGGATCGCGCTTCGCGGCGATCGTCGTTAACGTAAATTACCGGAGTCGTAAGATTGGGCGACGCGACGATACGGCGAAGGACCTCACGGAATCCCATATCGTATAATTGGGAATTCGAAGTTGGCGGTGCTGCTCCCCGAACGGAAAGAAATCCTTCGCCTCGAGGAGACACGTTACGGCCGTAACGATATTGCGGGGAGTGTTTATTGACCCTCCCTGGGCATAAGTTATTTTCCACGTCGCATACAAATAGATAATCGCCATGACGGATTCTCGTGATTAAAGATTTTTTTCCTTCGTTTCTTTCTTTCTATATGGTCGTTCTATTTGATCTTTCCATAACGCAGCACTCATTCCGCTCGAAAAGCTTTGGTAATCATTATTTGATATGTTACGCTTATTATTTTCTAACAAAGGAAAATTTTACATCATAACTACATCATAAAAAGCTGAGGTATCTCTATAAGATAAAATTTTTCATTTCTCAATTATGTTTTTTAAATAATATTTGAATAAATTTTAGAAATGGTAATTTCTGCATTCCTAAAAAAACTCAATAATTGATGAAAAGTATGAAAATTTAAGGCACATATATAGGTTTTTTATTTAGCATTAAATGTTTTAATATCAATATTAAATAGGTGATAAAATAGAGCAGAGAATGTTTCACTTTCTCTCTCTCTCTCTCTCTCTCTCTTTCTCACTCTCTGTCTCTTTCTTTTGACTTATAACGTGTTTTCTGATTATGACGTGTTTAGAAGCGCAATTCAGGCTCCCCGATAAACGATTCGCGCACGCTCCACCGATTGGCAATCGAATCTCCGAGATCGCTGCTCCGCCCTCGTTCCTCGTCAAGTATCCGGCGATGCGACGATTATCCAACCGCGCTCAACGTAGCAAGGTAGCAATGAAAATCTATACGCGCGAATTAAACGGAAGACGATCCCTAATAACGCAGGCATCTCTCCGTGAGGCGTAGTTAACAGCCCGACAATTATATTCGGCGGAAACGCTCGTCGCGGTAAGCTGCATCGCGTAAGTGCATTCTCGTAGGGACCTCGCCAATTTTCCGCGACTGGACTGTAACGTTAACCCGTTGCGGTGTCTGGTCCAACCCGGGAGAGAGCCCGGACATGCCTATTTTCAATGATGATACACACGGGCGGCGCTCTCATCCGGATCGTGTTCTTGTAATTCGCCCTCGGGGCAGCCACCGCGCGGTATTCTCCTCCTACTCCCCAAATAGCGGGATCGAGATCGAGGAAAAGAAACCAAAAAAAAAAGGGAAGAGATCTTTTGAAGGCTGCGTCGGCGCCGATACGGCACCATAAATCTCGCCCGCCGCGGATTTACGCCGTGCCATCCCGAAGAATGCGGCATGATGAGAATTGTAGAGGAGTATCGCGCGCGCGCGCGCGCGCGTCAGATGTCCGGCGAGAAAATCGTCCTGCCTGTTGCACGGCGGTCCTCCGCGTCCTGGCTTTGATCTCATTGTCGGAGAAACAGATAACAATTATATTTATGGATATACTTTACTAACTAACGCCGTTTGTAGCCGTGCAATTTGGCACGGCGGGAAAATTATTCCCACGGCTATCTCAATTGGTTTGATCGTCAGCTAATTAAGATGCTTGTCTTGTACGCTTGTGCTTCGCTAATTATTCGTGAAAAGAAAAGTTCTCGTTGCTCAATGCGCTACCAATAATATACTGCCGAGCAAAGATCCGAAAAGCATTACGACACGAAGTGTATTCGAATAAAGTGAAACTTGTTCGAGCGTTTAATCATTCTTCGCATATATTTATCCTGACGAAAAGTTTCACGCCAACGGCAGGCAAATCGCTCCCCCTGCGTCTGAATCTCTCGGCGTAAACTCGCTCCCAATAAAAACCTGCATTCAAGGCCTCTGCCAGCGAGGCTTCCTCATCTTCCATCCGCGCGATCCTCCGTGGTGTGTTAAATAATTTAACCAATTAGTCATGAGTTAAGTGACTATCCGCTAAAAAGAAATCAGATGCAAATTACTCGCGCGTCGGGATACCGCTACCGCCTTTTCCGGCGGACACCTCGCAGCACCACCGGACGGACGGACTCCGACGAGTATTAACGTATAAGGCAAAACCAATTCCCGGTAACCGTCGAGGGCCGGCTTCGCCGGCTGGTAGCTTCGCGCTCGCTGTCGCGTCCTCCGGATCTGAGAAAATACACAAGAGTCTTATATGTGTGTGTGTGTGTGTGTATGTGTGTGAAAGTCGATGTTCGCCCCCCGCGCACGTTTCCAGTACAAATATTGTAACGTGTCTCCCGCCTGGTCCCGTACTACGGCACGGTGTTAGCCAAAGTTCCTAACGGAGAAGAAGTCGAGCAGGGAATCCTACTTGCGAACGCTTGCGACGCGCTCCGTTCGGGAATGCCGCGGCAGACGCGGCGGGTAGGGAAGCCGTAATGAGCCGTCGTGGGAAACGGGGGAGCGACGTCGTCGTTCTCTTTGCCACCGGCCGCCACCGATTCTCGCTACCAGAAGCGCGGGAAAGAAAGAAAGCGAGCGAGCGCACGCGCGGGTACCGTCGTTCTTCTCGCTCTACCGCATCGCCGCGGTGCACCTGCCGTTGTCGCCCTCCTCCGAAGGAGCCCGATTCCGTCCGTCGTCATCGTTGTGGAATATGACGGAATAAAACGTGAGGATCGGTCAGCAGGTGCTAATTTCCGTGAACAATGAACGAGCGGAATGTCTCTGAAATTTACCTCGGAAATATACAATTTCGGTTTTCGCAAAAAAGCTAAAGATGCAGCAGTGAAGGGAAAAAAATCGGTAATTAAAAATATTCCAATTGATTGCCTTAGAAATTTTGTAAGACGTACAAGAAGATGATTAATATATCGTCTATTTAATAATGAAATAAGTTTCTGTATGTTAATGAAGGAGAATTATAGGAGTACTATTGTACGGCTAACGTTCCATATGTACAATGTAGAATGATTCTAGTAGAGTAACTTTCACGGAACACCTGTGTGCCGGCGAAACAGGTGATGGGCGGACGGCTCGCAACGTATTCATATACCTGCTTATTCAGAGGCGTCGACTTGATTCTTACGAACGTAACGTAAGAAAACAAAATCAGCAGATCGAATAGCGCAGAGATATTTTTGAGAAATATCGTATTAAGACCGTGAAGCTATAGAAAAATATATTGTCAGTTAATTAGGAGACATCATTTTTTATCAGGCTGGATCCAACTTAATAATAATATTTCTCTATTTTGTGTACTTTTTCCAATTCAACAAACTAAACACCGATTACTTATTGATCTTAAAACATAGCTTGGAGCAGTAAATTTACATACTTAAATTGAAGAAGAGTACCTATATGTATGTGTACACGTGAAACAACCGTGGACCGAACGGCGCCGTCGTTGAGTGTTGCGAAAGAAAGTGATTAAAGGACAAGGCCGAATTGGCAATTTGGGCATACGGTGAATTTCGCCGCGTACTACAAACCAGGCGTTTTCAGACGGTACGATTCAATGTAATGCCCAAACGGATATAGTCGTTCGAGGCGATGACGCTAAGTATAAGCGATACATCAGTCTGTATAAGCGAAAATCCATTTGATCGTCGACGTTGATGAACGCGTTGTAAGCGGCGTGTACGATCGTGCAGGCCGAGTTATTCGCGTGCAGGATGCACCTAGATGCAGGGGTACTCAAACTGTGCGACGACGGTGTTCCGCGAAAACAAAACGAAACATTTCTTTCGCGGAAAGCCTCCCGTGTCTTTGACTTCCATCTCTTGAATTATATTTCTTGATTCTCGCATTCTTAATCTTTCTAATTTTCTCTTTCTCTCTCTCTTGATATTTTCTTGCGTAAATGAAGGATATCTCAATTAAAGCATTTCAAGTATTTCAAGAGAATTCTCTTGAAATACTTGAAATGCTTAATTGAGATATCCTTCATTCACGCAATTATCGCTTACTACTTCGTCGGATTTTACATATACTTGCAGTGCATTTGATTTTAATTGACACTGTCAGCTACCAAAATTAAAATTTCCACAATCTCGATCATTTTAATACATCTCTCAAATATCGCGATATCTACGAATTTTATACATATTAGGGCCGATTTTTCCAACTTCTTGATAAGCCAACTAATAGTCGAATCATACGTCTGTCTTTGTTTTATCTTCAAATTAGACAAATTCAGACGTATGATTTAACTATTGTTAGTTTATCAAGAAGTTGGAAAAACCAGCCCTAAATGTATTCTCCTCGCGTATTAATAAAGTTAGAAAATGTAATGTACATTTACGTATCAATCTCATTTCTCGCAAAATATGCAGAAGCCAGTTAAAATGCATGCGCGTTGGAAGTCGCATTGTGGTGGCCGGCTGGCCACGCGTTTCCGCGTCCGTCGATTGCGCGCGTCCGGTCGCGCAAAAATTCTCGCGGTTTGAGAACCCTGGGGTCCACCGGCGTGGGCACGGTACGGTACGGTACGGTAAGACAGGCCGGTAATTCCGTCGTGCGACATTGGCCACGCCGCGCCGCGGTTGCGGTACCAGCGCGGCCGCTTGCCATAGCGCACACCGGCGATTATGCCGGCCGCCTCTCGCTCTAAGAGAAGTAATAGCAATTTCCATCTGCGCGGCAGCCGCAAGAAGTAAGTATGCCGATCGCTACAATGTAGCCTTATACGCCGCAGGCCTGGACGTACGCGCGCGGTTACCGGATATCGCATTTGCCTGTCGGGTCGAAGGGCGGCAAGGGGCCCGCGATTATCCGCGCGAGGGGAATCGAGCCCGAGAGAAAAATCCGCCGCGGCGACTTGTATCGGTTTATTGTGGATATACCCTGTCGGGGCGCATGAGGGAAAAGGAGGAAAATGAAAAGGCAGGGGCGCGCGGCAGCCGCTTGGGGAAGACGCTTCTCGCGCCTTGGATCGTAAAAATTTATTGATCCACGGGAAAATCGTCCCGCCGTGAACGATGGTCATTAACGAGTCGTTAAATTCTTTTTACGATTAGATTGCCGCAAAGACGGCTGCAGAGAAATCGTGTCGCCGCGGGAATGTGAAACGACGTGCTAAGTACTACGCCGGCGCGGCAGCGGCAGCGGCAGCGGCGGCGGCGGCGGAGGCAGAGCGAGCAAGAAACTCTCTTTGTCCAATATCAGGGTCATTATGTTTTTATGTATCTTGAACCGCTCATAAATCCAATCGGACGATGACAGGCGAGCGGGCCTACCGATTTAATTCAATTAAATTTAGAAATTAAATTACGCTCCCCGACTTTTATTGACCCCCGGTGAACCTCGTGGGGAAAGTCCACTGCTGCGAGCGTAAATTTTGTACGCGGTTTGTTATCGGAACGAAGCGATCCCGACAACGAGATCCCACGCGTTATTATATCGGACACATCGTGATCGCCGATCCCGACGGTTAAGCTTCGCGCCGGGAACGGAGCGCAAAGTTAATCGAATAATTCGCAATGAGACACGGTACGTTTGCGCTCGGTGTCACTCGGAATATCGCCGCTCTTTCCTTACGACCCTTATTTAACACCAGGCGGCATTCTGCCGGCGGTTTTTGCCGCGACCGCCGTCGTCCATTGAGCGAAATCCTCGCCTCGCCTCGCGTGTGACAGTTTTTGCGGTGAACTCCGCGAGGACGTGCTCTCGCCGATCGCGCCGCCGGCACGGGAAAACTTTAAAGGTCTACTTTAAAGGACTGGACTCCGCCGAGGGGACCCGCCTCGCAGAAGGCGTGTCGCGCACGTACGGATGAATCGTACGTGTTACATCTCTCACGAATGGACCCAATTACACGTGGGCACAATTCAACGAGGACATTCGTGTTTTTGCAAAACGCGTGTTATTCGTAATGGACATCTCATGGAAGCGTCTCTATTATGGAAGCTGGAACTGCGATAATTCCGTGCGATTACAAGTTCATTACGCCAACATTGTCGGCAAAATACGGATACTTTAAGCGTCGTACAATTCGAGCATGTGAAAAATAGGTAAATTAAATTCTTTGTTGTTTTAAGGAAAGTTCCTCGCGTGAGAATAAGAACACGGTAAACAAGAGATAATACCATAATGAACATACGGCGACAACCCAAAAGAAGAATTAGCGAACGGCGAACATAGACAGGAGAATATTTGTTCTACGCATTACCAGAAACGTTCGTTAATTTATTTTTTAGCTGTGACACGCGAAAAAGCACTTTCGAAATTACCATCGACGAGCAGTCGTCATAAAATTTCATTTTTATTCTTCCGTGATTAATCCACGGATAATACCCTCTGAAAAGATACATATATAATTTTCCAAGGAAATGGAAGGAGAGAAATAGAATCGACGAGTACGCACCGCTCATGTATTATACATCGTACAATTAACATGTTAATTCAGAGATAGATTTATCTTAAGCGTGAAAGATGAATATGAGATGCTGTTGAAACAGGCGAGGCTTATGTAAAAGTAGGAGCTAATAACCTAACGGACAAGCACAAGAAATAGGGTTTCCGATTTGGGTGGTCTGTCTTTCCGAGCCCTATCTCTATTTGTCGACATCCCTGTGAAGGGCACAGGTAACCGGCGATATCTAAATGACGAACCAAGCGGAAGACCCCTCGAGATGTTAGTCGGATTTGTATCTAAATGCGATCGACAAGAGTCAGTGTGTTTTTACCAATCCTGATTTAACGCCGATTTAGATAAAGCGATGTTTTCGACGTTTCTCGAAGCTGAATTTCGTTTTCCTCTGGGAAGTCGGGTAAAAAGAATCCCGCGTGCTTATACATATATGTACATAAGTGAAGATTTTTCGAGACAAGAATAAGCCGGGTTTATAAATGTGAAATCCACTTTAAAGCCGTATCCAAAGTGGATCTCATAGATTATGCATTTATTCCGTTTCTCTCGTAGCGTGCTTGCATTTCGCAAGCTTATCTATAAATAAAAACTGAAACCGAGAGTCTGGTTGAGTTATCAGTTCCATTTAGCACTCGCGAGAGCAATTAGTCTTTTATCTTCTCCATGGGGACGAGTCTCCTCGTCCGCGGCAATTTAAAGGATCGTCGTAATGCGACCAGTTGTCCCGCAGCGTAGAGACCGTTTCCCCTTAATTTTCGTTTTTTTAGCCAGGCGGTACTCGATCGCGACGGAAGAGCGAGCGAAATGTCGTCTCGCGTACAACGCGCGGAGAAACGCGGCATGTCTCTTAGAACGACATCGTTGCAGAAGTAACAGAAGTTGTTCTCCCCGCGAACGAACAGAACGAAGGCAGAAACGGAGTAGAGCAGAGCAGAGCAGAGCAGAGGAAAGCGGAGCGTCGCTCGGCTCGCCCGCTCGGGGGCCCCCGAGGCCCGTCGCGGGGCACGCATACGCGGAACCGGGCCCCGCGTATTCCGACGGTGAGGCCCGCGGCGAGAGGCGTCGGAGCCCGACACGCCGCACGTATTAGAAACGAATATAAATATATCGAGAGGAGCGTGAGACAGAGAGAGAAGGAGGACTCTCCTCCACGGCGAGGAGGGGAGTTCGCGCGCGTATTGGTAAAGTTACACGCACCGACGCGGCACTCGCTCGTTCCTCCTTCCTCGCGCTGGGCCGGCACTCGCTTGCGGGGCCCCGGCCTGTCCCCCCTTCTCGCCCCGTGTCCCGCAGACACGGGGGCCCGCTGAGTCCCAGAGTATGCTCAGTGTCCGCTCGGCCTCAGCACGCCCCGTGCCGGTAGAACGAAGGACGTGGACGCCGCCTCTCGGAAGGTTTTAATGCGCGTCGCGTCGCGCCGCGCGTTAATCGCATTCCCCTATGTTTTCCGCGATCGCGTCGCACTTGGCTGGTCGCCGCCAGGTTTCGCCGCGCGGATGTCACGACTGAAAACACAGGCGATTTTCAAGCACCGCACTTCGGTGAACAGAGTGTCGTTCCGCGACGCGTGGACCGCACGATCGAATGATTGTTGATCGTTCCGCGCGACACGCCGTGAATAGTCCGCTCTCGGCTGTCATCCGCTCACGCGAGTTTCCGCGCGCGTCCACCTGAGATGAGGGCTTGAGAGGGAGACGCGAGAGCTCTTGGGCCCCGACCGACCGTCTTTGTACCGCGCGATAGGTGTCGCGTATTAAAACGTTAATCCGTGCTGTACTACCGGTTATACGTACAGATTGGTTCTCATCCCTCCGACCTGCTTTGCCCACCCTCTCTCTCTCGCTCTCCCTGGCACTTCGTCTCTCTTTCTCTCTATCTATCTTCCTCTTTCTTTATCTTTCACGATCCTTCCTTCCCGCGCGCCGACTCGCCTCCTACGGCGACTGCTTTCGCCGGAGCGCACTCGATCCTCTCCCTTTCCTTGTTCTCTCTCCCGATCATCCCGCTCCCCCTTCCGCCCCGCCGCTATCTCTGTTGCCCTTATTGCTCGAGACCGAGGTCGCGGGTTCGCTCGCGTTTCGCGAGCGCGCGTGCCAATCGAGAGATGGTGAACGGGCGGCGCGATGAGCCCGATCCTGCCGGTGGCGAGACGTTCGCGAGACGACGACGACGACGATACGGTGGTGCCGCGGCACCGCGCGACTGAACCCTCCGCCCGGCGCGAGGCGACTCAATTGCAACGCGAGACGCCTCTATTCCGACGTGGTATCTCTATGTGTATCGAGGGACAGCTTCATCTCGCGGAGGCGAAACATTTCGTCGACGGCGGTTCTCGAATTTTCTCACTCCCTCCGTACGTCCGTTCCGCGTCGTCGATGTGCGGCGAATGACGCGCGTGGTGTATAGCGATGAGTTCCGACGTTCCCGCGAATGCGGGCGTCGTTGACATCTCGAGATAATGGAGAGAACTGCAACGGAAGGTGCGCCGGCGAGCAGATCGGGCAGTCTTTGTGGCGAGTGACAGAAATGCGTTTGAGGGAAACTAAAAGGCACGGAGGAGACCTAAAAGCGTCGAATATCACGCTGACGTCTTGATGACCGATTGTCTATCGATCAGCTAAACTGACGTCGGGGAAAAAAAATGTGAGAGATAAGCTGAAGCGTATATCTCATTAGCTCCCCCAAGAAGACTCCGCGTTCGCGAACGGGCAAACGCCTCTTCGACGAGCCATCGCTTCCAGGAAAGCCGGAAAGCCCAGGCTCCAGACGCAATCAAGAGCGTATACCACGAGAGGCATTTAATACGCTTATACCCGCGCAGAAGGGTTTCTACGCGGGAGCAAAAACCCCGGTGTGTCTCGAGTGCCCCGAAGCGTCGCCTTATTAGCTTTTGCGAGAGGACGAGCGGCGGTGGTCGCGAAAAGGGACATAATATACCGAGGCGGGGGAAGGAAGGAAAGAGGAGAGAGAGGACCCCGCCGGCGTTCCCTAGATTAGAAGGTCTCGGCCACGGCGATTATTACCGTCGGGGCCGGGGTTACGCCGTGTAGCACACGAAGAAGAAGAAACCGCCGGTGGAAATCGATCTTAACGACCACCGTCCTCGCCGGTTCGGATGTGGTTGTTGTTGCCGCTGCACGCCCGTCGCGTTCGTCGTGAAGAAGAAGAAGAAGAAGGAGGAGAAGCATGTCGAGCTTGGCGCGGAGAAGACGCACCGCGGTGCTCGGCTCGAAGCGGTGGTGGCAAGGCGGATGCTGGGCCACCAGGAGCCATCAGGAGGCGTACCTGCGAAAGCTCTACGGCAGAAAAAACAACCAGGATGCCAGGAATAGCGGGATTCAGAATGACGAGGATGCCGCGGCGCGTCCCGCCGGCATCGACGCGCCCTGGGCAACGCCCGGGGTTTACGATCTGCCGACCATCACCGACGCCGAGCACCACTACCTGGACGCGTTTTTGAGAAACCGCGAGAGCGGCGTGAACGGCAACGACGACGACGACGACGTCGACGATGTCGTCGCCGCGATGGTGGGCTGCCCGGCGCTGGCGACGTCGCGCGCGAGCCCGACGGAGAAGTGCGTGGAGTTCCTGAAGGGCGCTCATCACGACGACGGGACCAGTTTCGGTCGCCGTGCCGCGGGAGACGCGGAATGCGGCCGCGTGGCTGACTGCGGCTCGCTGCATTCGGGTTACGACGCGGCCGCCGGTTGTTCGGAGTAAGTTGCTGTTGTCGCTGACAAAGAGGAATGCGTTCTTCGACGGTTCGACATTTTTTTTTTTGAGGGACGTAAAATTTCCTTTGCGACTCGAGGAGGCCAAGAAGGAAGTTATAAAAATATATTGTGATAAAGTATGAAGCGTTTGTTTCAAAATCTAGGTGAAAAATCTGTGCATATGTGCGTTGAGTGTGTAAAATATTTCTGGATAAAAATCCGAATTTCTTAACATCTTATAGTGTTTTTTTGAAATTATGTTGGTGAAAATTAGGAGATATTTTGACAAATTGTACATTTTGCAGGCATAAAGTAATATTTTATGCTATATCTAATTTTTTAAAGTGTATTTGAACAAGTTTTATTTAAATTGCAAATTGATTTTTTAAGTATTAAACTACAAATTAGAAATGTGAGGGAATGTAGTCACATTCTACTAAATAACATTATACATTTACGAGTCACGCTGTTATTTGAGCCGAGCTGTATCACACGATATGTTCATAGAAATTAATTTTAACGAGCCGGGAATTTAACGACGCGTGGATTTCGAGATGTAAAAATCCAAATGCCGTGTGACTGGACGTATTATCAAGTTCGTTTTTATTACCTTGTCTACTTTCACATAAGCTTATCTAGAGCGCAATTTCCCGTTTAACAGCCTTACCATCCCCGACGCTGGAAAGCAGCGTATTTACACAGCGGAATTTGTATTAATCAGGAATCGTTGCCCGGTTGTACGACGGGAGACATTCTCGCATGAACGTTTCGATAGCTTTACGCTCGCTGATGCGGAACATGTGGAACATCACGTGCGATTTCCGTACACGCTCGCGGAACCGAGAATTTTAGATTGAATCGTATCGATTTATTCAAGCGAGGAACCAGTCGGCGGCTAAGCGATAATAATTCATCGTTCGAATTCTATTTTGTCGTACATCGTGTTCTATTTCTCTCATTACTACGTCCTCAATTTTCATCTTACATCTTTTACACACATATGATGCGCTCTAACATGCGCAGAAATATTTATAAATGAATTTCTGGATTTCGCTGGATATATTTTGAACTTGTAATTGTGCATTCCAGAATTTATGGACTAACCCTAACCCAGGTAGATTTTACAGAATTTAGGTCTGTAATCAGGTGAGATTCCAGGCTCTAATAATAGGAAGATCCTAAATTGTAGGTCTGTAATTTAATTCAGGGAAACATAAACGCAGAAACACAATTGCGCTCCTCGGGGATTACTCCCGTGAGAATCTTTTTACGTCTATCTTTTGAGATCTTGACATGTACACTGCAAATTTATTGTATTTAGCATATATTTTTATCTTATTTCCCATTAGACAATGTGGCATTAAAAAGAATTTATTCGATAAAGTAGCTTGATGCAACGCGGATGTAATAACAGTTACGATAATTATGACAGATATTGATCCATAACAATATTAGATATATCTCTGCTCTCTGAAAAAAGTAAAACGGATGTTTTAATCTCTGTCAAGTGCGATATGATAACGTAATTTAAACAAATATTCAGCTATCGATGAAATAACCGTTGTTCTTACGAGTATATATTTTTCTCTTTCAGAAAAGTGTGCAGGAGCTGCAGGTGCCCGCGGGAGGAGCACCAGAGGGCTTCGACGGAAGCGGGCGGTCCCTCGGGACTCGGCCTGGGCCCGGGCCCGCCGATGGCGATGGCCATGGCCTTCCAAAGCGGCGCCGGGGGCGCGCCTCACCAGGAGCCGTTCAAGAGCCCGGTGCAAGCTGCGCCGGCCGGCCTGGCGCTGCAGGAGGCTCTGATGCAGCATCACCAGAGGCACTCGCAGAGCGACGACGACAGCGGCTGTGCGCTCGAGGAGTACACGTGGGTGCCACCCGGGCTGAGGCCCGATCAGGTAGATTGAAATATACATTAATTTCATTTCGAAATGACAGAATCCTATGGTCAGAGCGTCGCGTTCGGTAATTTCTCAAAAAGAAACACTAACGAGCGTATATCTGCGGGCAGCAGCGTTTTAAGAAAGGCCGGAAGATTAAAGTAACGAGGCTGAACAAGTCGGGTAAACAGGGCGCAAAAAGTTTTACAAGTCTTTACACTTTATGCAATAATAGAGATCAATTAATACGCTGTTGAGATAGGAGAGAAAAAGAGGTGGAGACGGAGGCATCTCTGCCGTCGCGTATGCGTGTAATGCGAGGGTGTCCCCGGCGATTCGTCTCGCCGGGGACCAGTGACCGCGACAGCGGGCCCCCAGATCGCCGGGACGATTACCATCGTGAACGACGACGGCGCAGTGAGTCATCAGACCGCGCGCCGGTGAAAGCTCTCGCTGGGCATAACGATGATAAAGCGTAATCGAGGGGTTCACCCGAAAAAGGGCATGGAAGAAGAGAACGCACAAAATGTATTAACTGTACAGTCGTACCCTTCGATCTCCCCTCTCGAGAGATTTCATTCTTCAAAAAAAAGAAAACATTTTTGAATCGTGCTGCCGTATGGCGCGATAAAAAAAGCTTTGTCGAACTTTTTTGATCTTAAAAAACTATATTTGTATTTGCAATGCAATAATAAAGTCATGGAGCAATTAAAATGTTGAGGTGTTAAAAATCAAAGTTTATTATTTACAAAAGAATTAAGATATAGTAAATATTTAAAGTTGCATGGTTTTAAATTGCCCGTTAATGACTTTATATTATATTTCTTTGATCTTTTTGAAATAATTTCGTAATTGTCAATGTCCTGAAAAACTATCTTGTTCTACTTTCTCTTTCTTAAATTTCTTCAGTATATCTATAATCAGAAACATCCTCTCGGAATATTCTGCGTCGCGAAATGTGAAACACGAAATCATTTTAATTAATTAAATGCACGCTGGCGTAGAATCGGATGACGCCACGTTAGATTCCTCCCCGCCGAAAGAGCAGCTAACTAACGTATTCGCCGGCCATTAATTGGTTTAAGCGCGAGCGTTTTGCGCCGGCACGGCGCGGAATAGAGTCCTCTTTCAATCTCTCGGCGATGGGTGTTGGGGGCTTTTGCGCGCCGCGCGCGAACATCGTCGTTTATTCCGCGACTCCGCGGCGCGGTGCGCGCAAATCCGCTCTTCTCTTCCTCCCCGTTTCTTCTTCTCCTTCTTCTCTTCCCACCTCTTCCTTCCCGCTTTTATTTCCCGCTTTCGCTCTTCGTCCTAGCGGCGTCCGTCCGCGCGTTTTCTTTACTCATTTTAAGTGTCATTACGTCTAACGCGCATTATATATTATGACTCGGCGTTCTCGGCGAGGGGACGGTAATCCCGCGCAACAAGCTTTTCGCGCTCTTAAGCCCACCCCCCTCGACACGACGATGCCGTCAATTCGCGTTTTCGCGCCAAGATCTCGAGTGTATCTGAAAGCACAACAATTCGCGCGGCAATTCGCGAAGGTTTTGCATCCATAATGAGCGACAGCAAGCAATATCTGCAATCTTTATGCGAATCAGAAGTTACCGATATCTCTTTAGAATCAGCAACTTTAACATCCTCGAAATCCACGTTTTTTTTATCTCTTGAACTTTATGTTAAATTACACGATACAATCCTAATTTTCTTATACTATTTTCTTAAAAAATGTAGATAACAATTTAAAGGGGAAAAAATATATTTCATTTATAGATGAATCTCTTTATTTTTACTGATTTATAACTTAAAAATTATTAATATTTCAATTTAAGTTTCTGATAACAAAAGAACCTCTACCTTTTGTATGAGCACTGAAAAAAATTCTGCTTAAGAACGGACGAATCAGAAAATTTTATAAAATTGATCAAATATTCTGGTTATTATAATAGAACGCAATGTTTTATAACTTATAACAATCAGAATATTTGATCAATCCTACAAGATTTTTCTGACTCGTTTTAACCAGAACTTTTTTTCAGTGAGATAACATTGTGTCTATTCATCCCCCATCAAAATTTTTACTGACAAATATTCATACATATATAAATCTCAACTTTTCCATATATTTTATTGTGTTATTTTATTATTCTGCTACTTTTCCCGAGATGTCTCGCTCGACGTCTCGAGCTTGGCACAAACAATATGAAACACGCGCAAGACCCACGCGAGGCGACGCGAAGTGTTTAACAGCGTGCGCGGGGTCGGCGACGCTATTGCCACTCATAAACGGACGCGAAGTCGTTACACGGGGAAATTTACCGCTAGATTGTGCAGAAACTCGATTACGCGCAAATTCCAATGACCGTCGAGCCGTTGCGCGGTCTCGCTCTCCTGGGCCGATATTCTTATGGAAATACCCGCGTTGACACGAGGCCCTTCGCGGGACCAAGCCCGTCGTAAGAATATACGCTCGAAATAAAGCTACGCACACACTTTTATCCCTCCGCGTGCCTTCCCTACTCCCTTTATCGTCCGGCCCGCCGCAGCAGGTTTCCGTCCCGGTAGTATAAACGCCGCGCGTCTCAGTGTTTTCCTTCGTCTCTCCGGTATGTTGACAGTGCCCATCCCGATACTTATCTAAATTTGCGACGGTCAGGGCGAGTTTCAACGACCATCGGTTAACGTCAGCTGCGGTTGACACTAAATTCTTTCCCTCGTCTATATATATCATGTATCCGGCGGTGCGATCTATAAAAGGGACAGAGTGTCAGCTGAATTATTAGCTGGAGTCTGTTGCGCGATTTCAGTTGTCAGTTGGAATAATCGGCCAAGTGTAACTCGTACGTGTATATCACCGGCCTTCGATAATGGTTCTTTTTTTTACGTGGACGACAAGCGCGCGGGCAATTTTTTTTCATATCCGGCATATTAATATCTTTCCGCTTAATCTTGAAAAGTGTTACTTCTTTTTAGAACACTCACGTACAACCGCGAGCCGTTAGGACGGGATAGCGTGCTTGAAATACGGCAAAGTCCCACGCTCGATGTAAAGTAACCACAGGTCGTCGGCTCGGGTGCAATTTTCGCGATAGGCTCGCATTATCGTACGCACGTGGCCCGCCCCGACGTTAGCGTTTACGGTATATACGCGGCTCGCGCGCGCTCCGCTTCCCGCCGCCGCGCGGCCGCGGCCGCCTACTCGCTCGCTCGAGAGAGACTCAATACGCGCGGTCTGTTTCCGCAGGTGCATCTCTACTTCAGCGCGCTGCCGGAGGACAAGATCCCGTACGCGGGTAGCGCCGGCGAGCGGGAGCGGGTGAAGCAGCTGCTGCAGCAGCTCCCGCCGCACGACAACGAGGCGCGCTACTGCAGCGGCCTCGCCGAGGAGGAGAAGCGGGAGCTGCGCGTGTTCGCGGCGCAGCGGAAACGCGAGGCCCTCGGCCGCGGCCACGCGAGCCAGCTCGAGCGGCCGCACGGCGCCGGATGCCGCGAGTGCGGCCGCGCGATCGCGGCCGGCGAGATGGCCGTGGCGGCGAGCCGCGCGGGACCGGCCGCCCTCTGGCACCCGGCCTGCTTCGTCTGCTGCGTGTGCCGTCAGCTGCTGGTGGACCTCATCTACTTCTGGCGGGACGGCCGGCTCTACTGCGGCCGCCACCACGCCGAGACCCTCAAGCCGCGCTGCTGCGCCTGCGACGAGATCATCCTCGCCGACGAGTGCACCGAGGCCGAGGGCAGAGCGTGGCACATGCGCCACTTTGCCTGCCTCGAGTGCGACCGACAGGTAGATAGATAGATAGATAGATAGCTTTATTTGTACAGCGCCCTGGGACAAGTCCCCTCAAGCGCTAAGTAGCCAAAAAATCAGTTACAAAC
>VBVQ01002176.1:0-10104 GCA_011636635.1 Tetramorium simillimum | reverse complement strand
ACCTTAAGTAGATGCGACCATTGGTAAATAAAGTACGACGAATAGTCGGAGTAACTTCCAGTACACAACTAGTATACCACTTGCTTGCGGTAGGGTAGGGATGCGGGAATAGACGCGACGAGATGGCGGTACTTTATCTCGCGATCGCATTTGCCTCACGTCGGGAATTTGAAGAGGGACGTTTCTTGGAAAGGGAGAAACTAATGGGACTGTATAAATGATTGATGATAGTTTATTCATTTCATTTGGATTTTTGCGGCCGAGAAGTGGGACTTGGTTCACGTCAAATCTTAAAACCGCGCATTCCTTTATTTCATTCATTCTTCCACACTTTCTTATAATAAATCTTTTTCTACACTGTTAAACTCGTAGTGTCAAATTATACTCAGTTTGAGTCTTTTTTAATTATTTCATAGGTCACCACTGCTCCTACTCAATATTTCATTAATTTTGACTAAAAGGAAAGTAAAATTTTGACTAACATGGAAGTTAAATTAGATAATTTATTGAGTAAGGCCTATTCAATATGTCGCTAATTTTATCTCATTGTTTTACATTTTTATCTCATTGTTCAAATTAACCGAATATTGAGTAGGAGGAGTGGCAACCCATACGAGTTTACAGAGTAAATAAAATTATAAATGTAAATTAGAAACAATTTTTCTAGAATGGAGAACTTGAATTATCCAAAATTGTAATCTTTAAAATTACAAGGCTGCTGTATATATTATAGATAGATATATTTGTATACCCATTATCAGATTTGTTACGACTGACAAATGAAGATATACTCCGTGTCTCGGGGCAAAAGGCGGAAGGGCATAACGGCGCGCGCAACGTTTTCTCTCCTCGTACGGAGACTGGTCGCGGCGGCGATGATCAGATCGGGTTTATAAACATATAAATGTATAATATCGGGGATTTTTCATAAGACGATTGCTCCGCGCCGCGGCGAGTCGTTTCGACCTAACGGTACCCGCGCGCGGTCATACCGCGCGCTACTACATCGGAAACGCGCGCCGCAGAGTTAATGATTACGTCGCTATCGAATTTACAGCTGCGTAGCAATTCATAATCCCGCGCCAGCTGACTCTATCGCCGTGATACGTCTTCCGACTTAGATAGCGTCGAGTGGTATGAACAGAAGAAGCAGCGGGGCCTGCCTTCCACCTGCCCCGCGCCGCGTTGCGTTTGGCTTCACGGGTGTGAACTTGTAAGTGCATTCATCGCGCGCGGAAGAAACCTGGGAAAAAATTCAGAGAAAAAGCGAGAGAGAAGGAGAAGAGGATGGAGGAGATCCTTATTTAAATTTACTCGACGCAATTTACTAAGTGATGATATAAGAGTTATTCTCTCCGGTTGAGAGTGCGGGATAACGCGGTATCTATATCGCGTACGCATGCGAGAAGCGAGAACTCTAAGAACCTAACGCTTTATCTGATCGCCGTCGTATGTGGGGTACATGCTCCAGTGAATAACCGGTCACCGGCGTAGCGCCATTATCACCGAATGCTATGCTTACTTCTCCGCGTCGCGATAAGACAACTATGTTCTCCCGTGCTTGAGGAATGCGCTACCGTTTTTCGATATGATGTATCTTCCCGGCTGTATTCTTCCTCTCCCGCTATAAATTCTGCTTATTTTTAAATCAACGATCTGCGAAGGGTTTTCAGACCTTTTCTGATAACTAGAGAATAAGATGCGACATATATAAATGATATTTTTATTTATGAAAAATTAATGGGTTTCATTCTTTGTTCATTGTTCAAATGCAGTGCAGTCTTTCATTTTTCCAAGTTTCATCTTCTATGTAACTTCTGTTCGTTTAAATGAATGATTCATTGTCTTTCAAAGTGACTCGAGACCAAAGCAAGATAAACGCAATAGCAAACATGAACGTTTATAATCGAACATGGCAAATACTTTTAACAAAAAATAATTAATTCATATTTGTCGATTCACTCGTTTGTACTTGCGGCACAATCCGTAAAATTATTTGTGGATGAACAATGGACGATGAACAGTCAGAATTTTTAAAACGTATTTAGTGGTGCTGAGTGATGAAATTTTTTATTTATAATTTTTTTTGCAAAGTAGACAAAAAATCATTATTCATGGACAAATTGTGAACAGTCAAAATCTGTATCAATTCGTCATTTACATATCGGGGTGCCAGATTCAGCGACCTTCACCCTCATCAAAGCGGATTCGCAGTTGGCTCGTAAATACAGACGCGCGTATCCTTCTCTCTGTTCGCAGCTCGGCGGCCAGCGATACGTGATGCGGGAGGGCCGGCCGTACTGTCTCAGGTGCTTCGACGCGTCCTTCGCCGAGTACTGCGACAGCTGCGGCGAGCCGATCGGCGTCGACCAGGGCCAAATGTCGCACGAGGGTCAACACTGGCACGCGACCGAGGCCTGCTTCTGCTGCGCCACTTGCCGCACCTCCCTCCTGGGCCGGCCGTTCTTGCCGCGACGTGGTGCCATTTACTGCAGCATAGCGTGCAGCAAGGGGGAACCGCCGACGACACCGAGCGACTCCTCCGCCGGGCCGCCGCCACCCCCGCCGTCCTTCCTCAGGTACTGCGCTCCGTACGCTCTCTGTCTCGTATACCTCCTCGCCTCCTCGCGCGGCGAGGTCACGGGGGGTTGCTTTCATTGTCCTGCCACCGACCGAGAGGGGGGGAGGGGGCTTCGCGCGCGGATCCGTCCGCAAAAATTATAGCCCCCCGGTAATGTCCCGCGATTACGCGCGAGCCCGGGAGCTGGTGGTGCGCCATTCCCGAGTTCGCGAGTAGCGGAGTTGCACGCCGAGAAATTATTACGGCGATGATAAATTATACTAATGTAGCCGGTTTCACCGTCTAACTTGTTTCGCTTTGGAAGCAAAACTTGCGGGAGAATCTGAAACTGAGATTAAAGTTTGTCGACGCATTAGCGGAGTAGATTATTACACTCTGTTCGGACAATTGGAATTTTAATTGTGAGAATTAGGAAATAATTGTCGAATCGTTTATCGTCGATCGTTTGTCATCTTTGATATACGCTTAAAATATTTTAATTTTATTGTACAGGCGACAGAAAATTATTTAGATTTGTAGATTGTGATTTAAGCGGTACGTACATACATAATTTACAGACGGTATTCGAGTTGACATATATTATCGCTGACGAAATCAGCGAAGCGTTGAGCCATTTGGATTATATGCTTAAGGACACGTTAATGCATCACCTATAGTACGGCGCCTTTCGTGGTTGAATTTAAATTCGAATTTAAATAACGACCTCGTTTCGGAGGCGTGCACATGGAGGGCCGAATGTTGCATTTAAATTTTATTACGCTTTTAATTGTCGCGAATTTTTAGCATGCCGCAAATGTGGATATAATTTAAATTCAGAATGAGGAATAATTAGAAGCACTCTGAAGCGCACTGCAACATAATGTCCGACAAAACGAGATAAAAATTTAGTCTCTAATTTTTATCTCTAATAAACCACATATTATAATTAAATAAAATGTAAAAGAGATGAAATACTACGAGATAAGCTATTATAATTAAATATTTTCATATCGGAACATATCGGAATCATATTTATATAATTATATAATACAAGTATATAATTATATATCTTTCTTTTAATAAAATATGATGAGATTATATGATAAAATAATATTGCCTAGGAGCAGCAGGAGGCAGACGGTGGCCACAAGTGAGGGTTCATCGAGTCCACCCCCTCCGCCACCACCACCGCTTCCTCCAGGCTCGAGGCATACTCTCGGATCTCCTAGGAACTCGCCTCGGATGACCAGAAGGCATCAACAAATTTCTGCTTCCTTGGCGACGACGCCCACTCAGAGTATCCAGAACGCCCTGAGTCCCGAGTTCGGCGCGGAAGGACTTCCTTCCAGCAGTTCTAGACCCAGCGGCCTCGACAGGGTACTTCTGGAGCGAAACCTTGAGAGATTGTTGCAGGAACGCGGCTCTCATCCTGACGAGAACTGCAGCGAGTTGGGAAGGTATGACGCTTCATTACGTTACGAAAGCTCGAGCCAGCAATCTGAGTTTGAGCACTATTATCTATTTTTTTTTCTAAGTGAGATATGAATAATACATCAGACTAAAATTAAAAAATTTCAAAATAATAATTAAAGATAACGAGATCTAAAGATAAAATCTAGCTATAGCTTAAAATTTGCAAATACAACATAGTATTAATTTTTATTCAAGAAATGCATTAAAGTTGGAAATTGCAATTTCATTGCAGGTTGATGCAAGCGCGGGATCGGGAACCCCTGAGGTGCATCCAGAATTGCACGCCTTCCCACGCGTCGAGTATGCCGGAATTGCCGCCACCCCCGCGGCCGTCCTCGGGAGCGTCAGCATCGGTGTCGACATCGACCGCCGGCGCGGCGTCCGCCGGCATACTGGCGCAAGAGCCGGCGACGTCGCCGGCCAATCCCGGGATCGGAGCCAGCCAGACGGATCCGCCGACGCCGACGTCGCGACGCGTGCGATTCCAGGGGGATCTAGACGTCAACGACCACGGCGCGACGGCGCGCATCCCTCTTTCACCGACGAACGACCGAAACTCGTCGTCGTCACCCTCGCCCACGTCAATGTCGAGATCGAACGTGTCTCGGTCGAGGAGTCTGCAACCCGACGAGGTCGCCAGCACATCGACTTGGGGTACGTACAATCTTTATCCTAAAAGAATTGGATGAAGAATTAATTTATTTTAAAGTCTATAATTGAGAAAGAAGCGCGATAAATATATTCTCATTTATTAAAATATATCTTTGCAGGAACGGCAGGTACGTCCAGGTCGAGGATGGACGGCGAGGATGAAGACGCCGAGAGCTGTTGCTCGACGTGCAGCTCATCCAGCAGCTCGGACGAGGCCGCAGCCTATGCGCTACCACCACGACGAGCTTACGGCGGCGTCCGGATCTCTTACGTGCCGAACGACGCGGTGGCGTGCGCGCGGAAACGCGCGCCCGCGTCTTCGTCGTCGCCGAATCAGGCACAGAGAGGAGACGAAAAATGCGTCATATCTTGATAACCCCTTCGGTACTCCACGAGTTTCGATGTCGTTCCGTCGACATAATAATTAGAGGGGGGAAAAGACGACGTGCGAGAAAGAGTTCCTATAAAGTGGACGCACTTTTTGATATCTTTCGAAGCGTCGTCGACGCCTGCGGCATCGCAGCACGTCTCGCACGCACGCGAAGCACACGAACGTGGTCACGGTAGACGTGAGAAAATAATACTCATTTTATTTCTGTAAATACTGTAAGCTCTCTTCCGGGACACGCGATCGCCGGCGCGCCGCTACGATCCAGCGGACGCGCCCGTCCCTCTATTTTTAATACCCCATTAATGTATTTGATAATAATAACGATGACAATGATAATAATCCCGTGTGTCTTGCTGTTATTGACATTTTACCCACTGCGAAACGAAAGTACGACGAAAGTAGGCGCTACTATTGAGTATCACTGTAATGGCTCACTCTTTCCTTGCGACCGGCCATTCGCGTGCAGGACCGAAGCTGTTTAACGTGAGTATACCTACGTAATTATACGGCATTATCCTCTCACAGCTACATTCGATTGTTTACCGTTTACCTGCGATGATGCGATAATCACTCTCGTTAAGGATCATTTCCTTAGACAGTGAAAATCCTGAAGCAACGTAGTCATTGCGAACGATAAACTGTAAACTGCAGCGAAATAGTCGTTGCGTAGTTTATTTCGCTAGAAACGCTTTCTGACGCGATTGAATAATTATTTTTCTCACGGTATTATATTTCCAATGCATGACATTAATTAGTTTTGCTTTTCTTCAATTCTTTAAAAAGGATTAGACAATCGTGGTAAACTTTTAAATTTTTTAATAAATAAAAAGTAAACTCTCTTTTTTCTCGTTCTCCTTAATTGATACATAATGCGCAAAACTATAATACAATTGTATGCAAATTTCTGATGTGGAAAACCGCCGCGCAGTTTGCGGCTTCTCCATAACGAATTCAAGAATGAGGAAGAACGCGCGGCGCACTTGAAACGGAGCAGATCTCCATTTGGCCGAACAAATCGATCGCTCGCTCGCTTTCATATTTGGACGCACGAGCGCGATATGGAAATCTTCAGGTAAAAGCGGTGAGACAAGAGCGAAAATTGGAATTTACGGTCGAGTGGCGGAAAGAGCGAAAGTAGTAGTTCCTCTTAAAGACAATCATTCACGGCATTAGTTCACGGCTCGCTCGTGGAGGGTACTCGTGCTTTCTCTCATCCGGGCGAGCACATTACAGCGCTCCCGGCGAGATATTGCATCTGACAGCGCGTCAAAATTCTACCCATTAAGCCCACAAATTTCCTCTTCTTCAATCTGAGATCTTTCGAAAGATCGTCATTAGCATACGCGCACTTACGAGCGTGCGTTATTGATGTATTGCCTAATCGACATTTCGAACGAATGTCCGTCTCGTTTGTTTGAAGAAATACAGACGCTTGGGACAGGATCTGATAAGTCGGTTCTTTGATTAAGGCGTAACAGGCTTGTCTTGTCCGTGAACAAGTGACTACTCGTTTTTCTTTTATCTATTTATTCTTCTCAGGTTGAAGAAGAAGATCTGGCTCTTATTTTTTGTGTCAATTGTGTTCGTAAATTTTTTTGAGAATACTGAAAAAGACATTTCTAATTAAATTTATGATTTATTAAATAATAAAATAAAGTTATAATCAATTTTTAAATTATTCAATGCTATATGTGTTTTATGATTGCAAATTAAGTAACGGTATTGTAATGAATGTATTCGAAGTAACTGATGCTACAAGTTGTTCTATTAAAATTTACATATCTTGAATAAGTGGCTATACGTCTTGATTAAGAAGAGATTAACGGGCAATCATATATTTAAATATTTCTTATGTATCGCAATTTTCGGTATAACATAGCGAGATTTCAAGGATTTTTTATTTCATGATGCAATATCCATGGAAAGAGCTAAAGGCTCTCGATCTCTGTTATAGATATTTAATCACAATGTCGACTCGCTTCGTAAGCTGTAAATCTTTACACACGAGCGAGAATAAGAAAAGAAGAATGGGTGAAAATATATCATAACCATGGGTATAGGAAAGAAAATTAGAATGTAAATCACAAGTTCGTGTTTCAAAAAAAAAAATAAAAATAAATAAAAAGCTTCGGCGTGATAATAATCGCTGTTCGGTAACTGAGAGTTTCTCGAAGCGCATGGTTGCGACTAAATATATATATTTCTATACGGGAAGTGTGCATGGGTAAGGAGAGGCGCCGGAAGACCTACCGAGCACCACCTCTGCGCGGAATGCGATTCGACGCGCCTTTCTTGCGCCGTGAAAATTGGTACCGCCGCGTATACGTGTGTGTGTGTGTGCGTGAACCAGGCCGCGGTTACGCAACTATCGCGTGCGGAGCGTGATTTCCGAGTCGGTAGCCGCCCCGCTAATTATGCGCCCGAAAGAGAATGCGCGGTGCGTCCGATCTCGAAATGATTCTACGATCTATCGAGGAAACTGGACCGAGTCGGTAGCCGCGATGCGCCGTTGTCCCGATTCCTCCGCAGCGGACGAGGCTCACTTCAATTCCATCCACTTCAGATCCATCCGAGGGAGTTTCATTGGGATCAAGCTGAAAAAGTTTCACACCTGCGATAAATTAAATTAATTAAATTAATTAAAAATGCAAAAATAATTATAAAGTAAAATTCAACTTTTCATTCTACCAAGTGTAAAACTTGTAAAATTGCGAAAACCACAGAGAGTGAAAGAGGAAGCCCAGGAGAATCGAGTTGTACAATGAAATTACATAACTGAATTAAGTCGTATACTTGAATTGTATCTGCCCGCGTATCTATCATTATAGTTGTATCTCTCCGATGCGTTTTCTTCGGCAAAGAAAGAGAGAGAGAGAGAGAGAAGGAACCCCGCGAGGTGTCATTGTTGCGCGCTTGCGACCGCGCGCGCGTAAAAATGCAAGGACCGCTTATAATCGCCCGCGGTCCATTCACCGCGACGCCACTCGTTACCCGTGTGATGGATGTGGCATACCACGTACCCGGGGCCCCGCGTCGCCGCCGTCTCTCGCGCGGTATTCGCGATTGATCGATGACACGTAATACGGCGCGCGATCGTTACGACGATCCGGACGATCGATCGGCGGCGCGCGACGGGGGGAAGGGAGGGCGACGGCAGCGGATAGAGGAAGGACGACGTGCCTCCGTGACTTCTCCTCGAGGCCGGCCGAGGGAGAGGCCGCATTCCGAGCCGCGCACGGGAGAAAGCCTCTCGTGCGCGCTTAGCCTGCGGGACGACGGGCGAGCCTTCGGAGGTCGAGCGAGGTCCTCTCTCTCTCTCCCTCTCGTCGCTCTCCTCGTGTTCCTCGCGCGCTCGCTCGCGTCCGTAACACACCGTCTTGCCGTAACACGCCGACGAAATTTCACGTCGATCGGGAACGCAACGTGCCACCGCACGCCGATACTCGGCCGTCGACGCCGTCGTGAAGTGACCGTGTCGTGAGGTTGCGAGAATCCTCCTCCTCCGCCGTGCCTCCCTCCGGGGAGATGTTTACGGGCGACTCGGGTTTCCTTTCTCCATACGGTTAACTTGTTACACGTCTCCGTTTATAACTGTCAGAGTACATATTCTTCCCTCGATTTACGGCGGTTATTTCTTTCGGGAGAAACCTGTTATTCCATTTCATTTTTCGACATTCATTTTTTCCCCCCTAGCTTTTAGCTCCCAATTAATTTCTACGGTCATCTGATTGCCTGTCGATGCCGCGCGGCTATTGACGCTTTTTAATGACCGCGTTAATATCATACGTCCCGAGGACACTTGAATGAATAGAAGCCTATAACGTGTACAACGTGTTTCATAACGAGTGTATTAAACTATGAAAAAAAAAAAACTCCGACTCTCGATTCGGTAAAGAAGTTATACAATATAGCTTCCCTCGTCCCTCGTTACGTAACTATCCGGAATAGACTCTGCTATTTTTTTTTTCCTGTTCGAAGAAACACCTGTCCGACAAATTGTTAAATCTTTTCGTTCGTGTTACGCAAAAAGCACTCTATATCTCTAAGTGGCCATCTCCCTTCGATTTCCTTCGCGGCCGCAAAAACGCGGCCGAGGGTTGCGCGATCCGCGCGCGGGGTTGCGTATAAACCGATATCACGATCGGCGGCGAGCGAGCGGGCAAGATCGCGCCGCGTCTCTCGTCTCCCCGTGTGTGCGCGCCGCGCGCCCACCACTTTCCATTCCGATCTCCCGGCGATCGGCGATCGCCGGTAAGGACCGACGCCGCGTACGGGAAATACGCAGGCGGGCGCACCTGCGCGCACCTGTGCCGGCCGTTTAATTGGATAACGATATTGGGACTGGAGTACCGCTAACAGAAACGCGGAACGTCGTATCGGGGTTACCGACGCTCCCGCGAAAGGGCGAAGATCGGGAGGAGCGTCCCGGGCGATCCAGGCCTGGGCCTGGCGCGCACGATGTCACGCGGCGCGGCACGGATCCTCGTTTCGCGTTCCGATCGGTCGGCGATCGATGCCGCGAGGGACGCGCGAGCCACTTTCCGAACCTGCGCATCGACGCAGGCGGCACGCGGCTCCGGATGAAAGTCGCGTTCGAAAAATTCTGCCTCTGCCGGGAGAGCCTGGAATTAAAACTTTTTAATTTATGCAAAAATGACGCGGCGCGATCACTGATTGATACACAATATCACATTGATATACTTTGAGATTTAAAAGGTGTAAACCAATCCAAAGTGATCGCGCAGCATATTGATTGTGAGAAAAAAATATAGTTACTTCTGACCTCAACTACAATTTCCCAGGTGGAACAAAAATTATAATAACATCATATAATTGACATCAAGATAACGCTAATGCAGTGATAAAATGACATAATGACATATTGATGTCATTTTGATATTTTTGTGATTTCTTGTTCTACCTGGGTTTATAATATTTCTAAATAATAATATAATTAATAAATTAATTAATTAATAAATAAAAAAAATAAATAAAAAGATAATTATGACTAATATAATGATACATACAC
>VBVQ01002175.1:0-26988 GCA_011636635.1 Tetramorium simillimum | reverse complement strand
CGTAAATGGCAGGTATGCGAGATGATACGACAGTGATAAGTAAATTAAATATTCATATTTAAATCTTTTATCTTTTTTATAAATAGTATGTTCATTATATACAAGTTAAATACAAGTGATATTGATTTTATAAATTATATGAGACATTACGAATTAAACAATATACCTATGTAAAAAGAAGGTAATTTAAGAATATTTCTCTATTGGAATCCTTTCTTCATCATATCCAGTTTCAGAATCTGAAAGATGATTATTTTTATATTAGATCTATATATATATATATATATATACACACATATACACATATATGTATATGTGTGTGTAAAATAGTTTATATGCTTTCTGTTTATTTTCTTTTTCGTTATTAATAATTATTTATTTCAGAAATAAATTATATTAAATACATTTTTGATAAATTGTAAAATTTCTTGGTAAATCATTTTGGATAAAAAAGTAATATTTCACTTTAAATAATTATTTCACTATAAAATATTTATATATTGATTATTTTATAATAATAGTTGATTTACCTAAACTTTCTCTTCACTTCTTATGATTAAAAACTTTTAATATTTTTTTAAATCCACTTCATCTATTTGTTCGTTCATCGGTTGTTTATTTTTATTAATCTTGGTAGAAGAAACAGCGCTGTAAGAATTCGATACATCTGTCTTTTTCGAATCTTGTGGCAATTTTTCTCGTACAGTAATAGTACTGATTTTTTTAATATTTACTGCAAAATAAAATAAAATTAATTATAAAGAAATTTCTTATACATTTAATAAGAGATATAATATGAAATAAAAGATAAACATTGCGTTCCAAATAACTAATTTCTTTATATATATTATTTCTGTAAGGAATTTATTCAGGAAACTTATTAACTGTCATTTTACGATTAAGAAATATGAGAAATATATCCTCCTATATAAAAAAAATAAATTACTTACTTATCTTATAAGGTTTCCGTTTTTTACCAGTAGCAAAAATACAAGATGTAGTACCTACTTCTTTCTGCACGATTCTATATTTATTTTCATTGAATTTTATTGATTTCTCTTTTATTGTCAGCACTTGACCTTGCAAATTGCAATGTACCACCTATAAAATAGTCTAAGAATTAGCTTTGAGTTAAAGATAAGAATTAAAGTTAAAAGTTTGCATGAAGATGCTGTTAGTGATTATGATATAAAAAAAAGATATACCTTGCTTGGAACGTTCAAGATAAAAGCTTCTTCGTCCTCAGAAAGATCGGCCAATGTAAAACTTGCTGGCATTGTTTCTTCAAGTAATTCCTGATCTTCGACTAGTTCTTGTAACTGAAATAAAAATGAATGAATTATGAGTTTTTAAATATCGCAAATTAATTTTATTCATATCTGTGAATATTAATTCAAATATAAATATCGAGCTTGTTGTTGATAGATTTAACTTATACTTTTAGAGTTATGAGTTAAGTAAATTATAAAATTTATTTTAGTAATTTATTGGTCTATGTAAAAAATATATTTCAATACATAGAGAAAAAAAAATAATTTGTATGAATTACATATTTTTTAAATAACACTTTTTAAAGCATTTTCGTTTAATAAAAAAAAAAAACATCTCGAAATAATTCTAATATTATTTACTTACATTGCTTGGTCTGTATTGGCAAGAGATATTAATATGTGCATTTGAACGTGATTTGATTGATGCTTGTGCATTGTGTTCATATTCAGCCCTCACTATTTCTTCATTCTCATTACTTTTAGTATACATGTACTTTTTATTTGATAAAGGAGAATGTTCGTGGTTTCGAAACTGATCAATAGATTCCTCATTATTGTATGAAACATTACTTTCAGAAACTTTTAATTGAAAACTATCATCTTCGTTTCGATCATCATTATTATGTACATTTTCACAATATTGCGCTTCCTTCGGAGGATTTTCATTTGTTGTAAATTGAAATAAATCATTATTTTTGTATCTTAACGATTCTGCTTTCTTTTTTATTCCTTTCTTCACATTTGTTGAATCTAGTTTTACTACTTCTGTAGGAATTAATGTATCCTCTATGGGTTTGTAAATATTTGTTTGTTTAGAATCACAATTGGTTTCATCATTTTTCAACATATCGTTTTTACTGCAACGGTTCGTATCTGTATTGTCAATAAATTTTCGCGGGGTTTTAGTTGTTACACATTCATCATCGCTATCACTAGAATCGCTATTCACGACTAAATTCAATCTCGCTTGCTGCTGAAGTCGCTTTTTAGTTTGAGGGGATATATAATTCACATTAATCTCTTCATCATCAGTTCCTAATGCTATTGATGCATCAATTTCTTCCGCATTTACTGCAGTTTCTTGCCAATTATCAGTATCGTGATCACTGATATCTGAATAACATAATGATATATTCTTTTTTATAGGAGTATCTTTATTAGCAACGTCCGTATTATTATTAATGTTATCAATTGTCTCATTACTTTTGACATCATTATCTTTCTTTATTATCTTATATTTTTTATTAAGGACTTCAGTATACATAACTTTAGGTAATATTTGCTGCTTTTCTACATTCTGTGTATTTTCCAGTTTCACGCAAGTTTTATCTTCTTGATTTATTGAATGCGTCTTTGCGTCTTTATCAGCTTCATTTAGTTCAGAGAAATCCTTTTTTTCTTTCTCTTTGTTCACTTGTCTTTCACCTTCGCCTAAAATATTATTATAAAATTATGAATGTGTTTTATGATTTTTCTTAAATAATAATAGTTGGTTTAGAATATCGCACAAATCTTTTAATTTCATAAAACATATCTTACCTTCAATTGAAGAAACCTCTGTATCATTATCAACCATCTTTAATCGAAGAGATATTTCTTCCTCTTCAGAGAAGTTTTGTATTTTTCTGTCGTCTTCTTTCTCTTGTGCACGATTGTAAAATTCCGAATGAGCATCCTTCATACAATCTTGTTTAGGAGATAGCGATTGTTGTTTTTGAAGATCATTTGAATCTTCTGTTCTTGCAAAATATTCATCTTCGTTGTCTTCCTGAGTTATTTCGACATTTAATTCAATTTGATTTAATTGGGAAGAATTTTTCATTTTTTCTTCTCCAGAAAACTTCTCCTCTTCTAAGCTAAGTTGATCTTTTAAAATGTCATTGCTATATTTCAAATGAGCATCTTTTTCATCTTCTTTACAATCTTGCACTGTTTCAATTACTTTGTCACTCTTTAATTCTGGAGAGAAAATAGATATTTTCTCCGCATTTTCTTCCATGTTATGATTTGTTGCAATTTCATTAGATTCTTTAATCCTGACAAATCTATCTTGTGAATCCTCATCGATTCCTGAGTCTTTCTGTTGATCCAGCGGTGAAGTATCCAATGATACATTCTTTATCGTAGGTATATTGGTTTGAGTTTTCCTTAATGTAGTGTTTCGATTAAAATTTATATTACTAGCTAAAAGTAATTGATCATAATTCAAACTATCTTCTGTATTTTCATTTGTTTCAATATCTTTATCATTATTCATAGAATCAACTTTCTCTAATGCTGGTATTAAGTTCCTCTTAACATTTTTTAACAATTCTGATTTATGACTTTTATTCGTATTGTCATAATTCTTTCCGTTTATTGAGCTTCTATTACTTATTGCTGTTAATTTGTTGCTACTATTATCTTTCGATTTAACAAGAGTATTTGATTCAGTCACTGTCATACTTTGGTTTTTGTGATTTTGTACCTTTTCCTCACTTATAGGTTTTGTTTCATTGGACATTGTACTATTTTCAGAATTTAATTTATTGTCCATTGCATTAGATTCTTCATGATTCTGTCTCATGTATCCATTACTATAATTTTTTATAGATGCCATACTATTTGGCGAATCGAGTCGTGAGGAAAGAGATCTCTTACTAGATTGAGCCTCAACATTATTACAATCATTATCCTCTCCTTCATTATCCGAAACATGCACTTGTTTACGCAAGTACGGTATAATACTAGTTTTCTTTGTAACTTCTTGCCAACCTACATTAGTATGTTTCTTAGATATCATAGAATACTTCATTCGCGATGATTTTCTTGTTTGTACATGTCTTTTTTTATTACTGGCTCTGCTTTTCGATTGGCACTTAATGCTCTTCCTTCTACAACCTTCGCAGTCCTCTTCGCTGGAAAAAATGTATCTCTTAGAATTCTCAGCCACATATTTGGCCCGTTTCGACGGAGAGCTATATATAATGTCGTAGTCGACATCAGTGAGATTGCTGTTGTCGTCGGTGTCGGTGTCGTTTGCCACGTTACGCAGGACGCTGGTCTTCAGTTCTACGTAGTGCTTGTAATCCGTCATGCTGCAATGTTTCTTCATCTCGGTGTTGAGCACCTTCGTCCTTCGTCGCAACTTCCGCGACGGTCTGAATTTGTGTATCAGGGAGTTGTCGATCATTCTGTCTGCGACAGAGTTGTCTGTGATTTCCCATGCGACGCTCTCGTGGGAACACATGGCGCTCACCACATTTATTTACATCTAAAAAGCATAAAATGACAAATGTAAGTGCGTACATCTGTACATTTCTCACCGGCTTTGGCAACTCGCTGCATCGCGCGACACAATCGCGCGAAAAGGACAATTAAAATCGCTCGATATTGCAAAAAGAGAATAACTCGTCACGGGTAACGTTTGAGGTTAGAAATTATGCTGGCTGGAGCACGTGGAACTGGAACGTTATCACATTTTTCGCAATAATAACAAAATGACAATTTGTAATGAAACGTTGCAGCGTATTCTTCGCAGGAAAGACAGACTCCAAATGCGAAATAACTGACAATAAGTGTAGCTTTCAACGAAGACAATTTTCTTGAAAGAATAAATCTTCTAACCTCAAAAACACCTTTCGATAATTCGACACGCCATTGGTTTTGAGTTTTATTTATGTTTTAATTGTGTGTGAGATACATACGTAAAATTCTATAGATTGTGTGTGAGATACATACGTAAAATTCTATAGATTTATCGAGGATATCCACGTTATTTTTTATTTACAAAAAACGTTAATAGACGATTTCGGCGTCACTCTGATTCAACAATTTGAAACAAATGTACCGGCAGAACGCAGTTCCAAGTTTCGCATGCGCATTCGTGTGCATGACTAAACTCGTGTTTAAATAAATCTATAGCGTTCCAGACTTCGTAACGCCAATATATAATTATTCTACAATTGTATTATCGATCATTTTTAAGAATATTATTTATGATGATCATTAATATTATTTTTTTATCGGCACAAAACGAGCGAGCTGCGCGCGATTACGAACGCGGCAATGCGCCCACGCACGATGCCGTTTATAGTGGTTCGTATTTCCGGTCACGCGATTGTCCGGTCCTTAATTAATTGTCGCCGCGATCATCGACCGATCGCTGGCATAGAAAGCTTGTCGCGCATTCCTTTTCAGCAGCAATTTCCGTTTCACTTCTTTTTTTTCTGAATTTTTACAATCGCCCAGCTGATGTAAATAACAAAGGAAAGTTAAAGAAACGTATTTGTTTTCAAATTATCATCTCCCCCAAAGTTTAGTGTACGTTTCACATCTATGTGTCAGAAACCGGAAGTCACGGCCGTACATCACCATTGTCATGGTCCACTGTTTGTCTCTTGCGATAGGTCGTCTTATCTTATCTTCACGTTCTTTACACCTACCACCATGAATATGATAAGAAAATCCATCGTCTTAACAGCTCTTTCCGCTTTTACCACTTTGAATTAATTAATTGCCGCGCTTTGTTAATTAAAAAGTACCGTAAATAATTAAGTATACATAAATTTAACGGGAATTGCAGAAGATGTTCAGTCAAGCTTGAAACTTTCGTTTGAAATAAAGATTAATAATATATAAATTATATTAAATATTATATAAAAATTATTTGAAATAAAATTGAATTAATTTTTCTTTTTGGATGGAATTATTATATTTCTTTGGTTCAAATAATTATGATAATTATTTCAAAATTATAAATAGACATCTCTTGCGATATATATATATAGTTTTATTATAATTACACGATGACACGCTGAAGCTGGACGACAATTGACATAGTTGAGACAATTTACTCGACAGCTTACTGACGAAATTTCCATCTCGCGCGATCTCGCGATTACGCGAGCGCGACAAAGCAGAGAGCAACGACGTCGAGTAGACATGCGCGTTTCCGGTAGAAACAATTTACCGCACGCCTCGCGGCGACTCGGTCGGATTACAAAGATGATATCAGTCATTTTACCACGGTAATTAACGCCACCGACCATAGATGCGCGAGCAATCCCAAGAGCTTTTGTTTTCCGATGAGCGAACAAGATGCATACCCCAATTAAATACTGTTATCATTAATCATCCTGGAGTCAGCTCTATAAAGCTGGCAGGACCAAATCAGTAAAATTTTATTACTAATGAGATTCATAAGTGGCATACACAATTTCATATCACATTACAACATTGCATTTTACTGACGATGAAATAGTCTTGAATATCCATTATGTCCATTTCCAAATATTCATTAAATTCTCTTTTGTTTCTTGTATAAAGTTATATATAAGACACATAAATATATGTAATGTTATATACAAAGCTTTAAGAAAATGTAATTTTTTTTAAGAAAGAGTCTTTTTAAGAGTCTTGTTGGAAATTAGTACCGTTTGCTGTCACTTCTTCAATCTGTATTTGTGTAGTGCTGATCGTCTTGCTTTATTGTGCGATTAAGCTCAGATCCATGAAGTTCTATAAAGCTTTCGAGTGAATGTGGAACGTTACCACGATAAGGCAGGTCGTAAGTCTTAATTGCTTTGGCTGCCATGCACTTTAAAGACAATTTAATCTGACTACGTAATATTGTTTTAGCTACATCTGAAATAGAAATTGAAAATCGACCAAGTAATTCACATGAAAATGCAGCGATGACAAATTGATAATAAAATTTATAAACTCACTCGTGGTGGCCGCTTCGTATGGTGTATTTCCCTTGTTATTTACAGCATCCATATGCGCTCCAGCTTCTATAAGATCCATTATAATTGAATCAAAGGTCGCAAAATCACTGAAAAAAGTTTAATTATCAAATTGATGTAAAAATGTATAGATAATATTAATTTTAATTTACCTAATTGCTTTACTGCAATCGGCAATAATGTGAAGTGGTGTATTCCTTTCGTTATCCATTGCGTTTACATCAGCACCGCAGCGAATCAATAATTGTGCTGTAGCTGGACATGGGTATCTGGAAGCAAAGACTTCGTTTAACGCGGTCCTTATTACTAATACTATCAATTTTAATATTGCATTTTGACATACTTGAACACGTCATTCGTATCAAAACCATCAAGTTTCACCGACCAAGAAGTTTTGGCATTCACAGCAAGATGTAACAGAGTCTGTCCGTTTCTGAAGCATACCCGTAACGCGCATAACTCATGAACCAGATGATGTGCCTGAGTCAAATCTGATACATCTGACTCACATCTGCTTTCATTAAGTGTCAGTTTTGTTAGAATTGTTAGAATATATAAAGTCATTCTAATATTTAATTCCATTGGTTCCTATACAGATATTTTTAAATATGTAGATGTATTTTGTTTGTTATAATAACATAACATACAGTCGTATGCATTTATATCCATTACATTGGTATATTCATAAAAATACTTTATAATCTGTGACTCATCAATTTTTTTGTCACTTTTCGCTAACACTTGAACTATGTTATCAGCTATGTAAAAAGTATGTTTCTTGAATATTATAAAAACATTCCTGAGTGCAGACACATCAGACGCCACTAATGCACACGATTGTAGTGTAAGCGTATGACCTATAAGTCAAAGCTCATTTTATTAAACTTACAACTTCACTATCGATCGTATTCTTGGATGAATCTAAATTCGAGATTATGTTCTTGCTGTATTCCAACTGTCTTACGTTTGCCTCCAGGATAGTTATCACTTGAATAATATCTAGATCGACGCCCTCATGTATCATTTGTGAGAAGACTCTCGCAAATTCAACGAGCTCTGAATGAACGCATCTATCGTTGAGCTGTTTCAGTTTCAAAACGTGCAACCGCAGATCTATGCATCTGTCAAATCTAGCGTTATCCCGAAATACATCGCTTCTTATGATTATATGACGTGTCAGTTCTGGATTATGGATGCCTGATAAGCAAACATGAAACAATATTAATTTTTTTTTCAATGAAGTATAATATAGTTGCATTTTAATAGAAGCATCGAATATCTACCTAATATCCTCTCCCGAATAGCAAGCGATTCCATATGTATGGCATTGGGATTTTCTTTGATACTTTCTAATTTTTCTAACGTTTCGCTTTCTTTCCAGTTCTCATATGCTTTCACAGGCGAACCTAGTTGCTTATATACAATATTATCAGTATCGCTATACCTAAGACGTAAGAAAAATAATATGTATAATAAAAAATTGCGATTTAATAAAATAGAAACGTAATGATGAGTGGTGTTTCTGTTACCTTAATTCCATTGCTTTATACAGATACTTGTACGCTTTAATTAGACAATAATTATGGTAATCATTAGCGAGAGATAATAGATGCTTTATTAAAGCATCTATTATCTCTTCCTTCGTCACTTCACTCCTTTGCGCTAGATATTCGACAACTTCCGCCTGCAACTCTTCGGCAGCCGCCATTAAAGGTGTCATGCCGCTTTTATTCTTCGTCATTTGCGCCCCGTACTTCAGTAGCTCACATACGATTGCACAGTGTCCGGATTCGGCAGCAGAATGCAACGCCGTCCGCCCGCAAGACACTTCCTTGTTCGGATCTGCCGATTTGTCTAATAAAAAATTAACCTGAATCACAATACAAAAAAGTTTAGAAAAATTTACAGACTAATTACACAATGAGCGCACATTGAATAATGATGTTCTTTTATGTCATAATTTATATAAACATACAATATCCAGATGTCCTTTGGACGATGCCATCATAAGGCAGGTGTTACACTTGGCAGGAATATTTATATCTGCCTGATGATTGATCAAGTATTTAACAATGTCCAAATGTCCATTGAAACACGCCTCATGAAGCGGCGTATAATTATCCTCTGTTGCATGATTGACATTTGCTCCCGCCTTCACAAGAGTTTTAACAACGTTCAAATGTCCCGCTCCTGGAATTGACATGCTATTGACGCTGCGACTATTTATGCTAATAACTATTTATGACATCTTATTTAAATATTAATCTTTTACCCGCTGCAACGGAAAGAGCATTGGGTCTTTCAATCCAGTATCCATCATTCATCATTATATCTGTTCCTTCTTGCTCCAAATCAAAATATTGCTTGAACTTATCAAGCAATATTCTGATTACCTTGTTATGTCCATAACGTGCAGCAATTATTAAAGGTGTGCATAGATATCCATCTTCTGAGACTTCCTGCAAATATAAATTTAAATACTGCTTTACTGCATTTTGCATTTTTGAACAGTTATAAACACATATTTGTTATCAAATAATTACTTAAAGATTACATACATTATATATTAAAATTCTAAAAAAAGAAAATATTTGAGAAATTATACAGTACTATATTAGCAGAAGGATTTATTAATGATGTATAACAATAGCATTTGTAATATAAGAATCTCAAATTTTATGCCTGTATCATTATATGTATATATAACATCTACAGTTTTCTTTGCGTATGCATGTACACATCCAAATAAGTGTTGCAAGATGTCCTGAATAATTCTTTTTAAGCATCAGTATAACACATATGCAACTGATATTTATAAAAGAAACAATTTATTTGGATAATTTTAATTATTGTTAAAATAATTTATGATTAAGATTAAACATACTTGAAGTATGTACATATATGTTATCATTAATACAATAAATTTGAATAATTATCCTGAATAATTGTTTTATTAAATTAGAAATTGCAATTATAAATAAATATAAAATATAATATAAAATATATTGGAAACTTTAATATAATTTATAGAACTCTATTCTAAACAATGAATGTATGTGTGTCAGAGAAAAAATTTTAAATTAATATGTTAGTAGTAACTTAATTAGTAGTTAGTAAAAATAAATACTTATTAATAAATTAAGTTATATTGACTTTAATAAGTGTAAAAACAAAACAGTTAATACATTAACAATTAATATAATATTCATATTAGCAAATGTATGCATTTAATATTCTAAAAAATATACACAAATAATACTGTAATTCAAAGTACTATTATGCTTAAGCATGTTGTAATAAAAAAATTTTACTTTATTAAATAGAATAAATCTATTTGTTTCTTTTTTATATTTTTAAAAATTTCTTTGTTCAATTTCTTGATGAGTATTTATTTTAAGTTTAAGTTAAAATTTGGTTTACCTGGTTAAGCAGGTAATTGATGTCGGCGTCGGACTTGTCGCTCAACAGGCTGTAAAGCACGAGCGCCATTCCATCCTTCGCCGAGTAGTAAACCTGCTTGACCAGCGACTGCTGGGGCTCGTCGAACTTGCACGCGGTGTCCATCCTCGCGGCCCGGGCGACTTAAGTCCGAAAGAAGAGTCTCAGCGACCACCCAGAGACGTAGTATAACCTCAAAACTTATATTCCTCGCACGTCGTAAGCACGTGGGAAATACATCGCACGCCGCCGTCGCGAGGTATTTTCAGGGTCGCGTTGCACGCAAAAATATAGTGATTTCCAATGTAAAACTAAACTGCGACAAAGCGGTTTTCGCGCCCCTTTGCGAGTCAGCTCTGTAAAGCTAGCAGGACCAAATCAGCAAAATCGAATGCGACCTAGGGTACGTTCCACTTATCGCCCGCGGCGCCCGCGGAATCGGCTTACCCTTGTTGTTTAGTATATATTAAACAAAGATGAGACGACTCCGCGGTCGCCGCGGGCGATAAGTGGAACGTACCCTAGGTCGCATTCGATTTTGCTGATTTGGTCCTGCCAGCTTTATAGAGCTCCTGGAATCTGGACATCAACTTTCATGTAAACATGCATTTGATACGATTTTCTCTAGCTTTTTTTTTTATTTCAATTGTACTTTTCGCATTAATCATTTTCTTCGCTTTTTTATCGATTAAGATAACGAAAAGTAATTTTTAAGTCCATTTTTTTTTAAATGATCCATAATTTACGATAGAATTCGGAACAGAACTGCAGTGAAGGCTATTTTCGTTGTAAATTACAAATTGTCGAATCGGTCGAAATAATCCAGTTGAAGAATGCGATAACAGAGTTGACCTTCTTCCGTTTTCAGCCTCTTTCGCATCGCTTTACAAAATACGACTTTAAACGTTCGTCGGGGGAAAAGAAGGATTTACGACGGAAATAATTTTCGGAGCTCTCGAGAGTTTATTCGGCACCGTGCGCTCTTAACGGCCCACCATCTCGTAAAATCTTCGCGCCACACTCTACCGTCTTCTCCTCGGTTCATTGACTTCGTTTACGATGATTGCCCATTTTCGATTTTTTGCCATCTCGCAAATTACTGCAGAAGTAATTTAATCCTCGCGTAAAGATTAATGACAAAAATATTTAGCAATCAGTCGAAAATATCAAAAACACTCTTATCGAATATACGAGTTCATAAAAGTGAATCCTATCGCAAAGAAATAGCTTTACGAGCGTATTGTTCTTTCGTTTGTTAACGATCTCACATGCGAAGGAATATTTAGGCGAGCGGGACGTGCGTGGTGCTCAGAAATCGTCGGGGTCAGCCTCGAAAACGAGCGATTTCGAATATCGGTGCGCTCCGCGCACAGTGTTTTCTTCCCTTCGCGTTCCGGCGCGGCGTCGTTTCGCGCCGTTTTTTCTGCGACCGATAATAAGCGGTCGCACTAAATTGGCCGATCATTTCAGGTGAGTCTACCTACGCGGACCTAGTAGTTAACATCCACCTCCGTCCGGTTATTATCCCGCGGGATACGGCCATCTTGCACCTCATAAAAGATAGACATCGACGGGCAAATAAGAATATAACGAGGCTACTTCTCGCGGAAATATGTATCCCTTATTAGTTTATCACTGGAAAGACAAACTCGAGACGGCGTTGGAAAAATTTACCCACCTCGTCGAGATCTTTCTCGAATTTTCTTTCGCGCGATTTCGCGAAACCCAGCGAGACGGCTTATCAAAGTCAAAAACATTCCGCGTGCATTTTCCCGACGCGTCGCCACGCCGCCTTTCTTTCGCTCCTCGCCGCTCCATTCTTTCCGCGTTTGCGGGAAAAAGGAAAACGCCGGCGACGAGAGTACAACAAGCCGCCTTTCGTTTGACTCCTCAGACATTCAGGCTACTTATTACGCGCGATTTCTCACCCCGTAGATAGCAAGGAAGACTTCCCCCCCCCTTTTTTTTTGTTTTTCTTCCACCTCCACTCTTCCCCATTATGTCCCTTTTCATCTCTCCCACGATCATGCTCCCACCTCGCTGTTCTATTCGCCGCTTCGTACTTGGCGCGCCTTCACATGGCAGCTTGGCGCGCCTTCACAATTGTAGAAAAGAAACTTCAACCGGAGCAAGAAATCGCGCTGCCTCTTTTTCCTCTGCCCAAGGTTGTATCTCAGAACGAATCGCGGTTTCTCGTCGAAGGGTGTTACGCGTTTACAAGAGCGATGAAAGAAATTTCCGCGGAGTGAAAATCTCCCGATGTTTTATGTGTCTTGAAGGGATTCCTCCGGAAAGTAAAAAAACTCTTTTGATAAAAACCCATAAAACAGCGTCTGTAATTTATTTATAATAACAATTATAAAATAACCATAATTTTGTAGATGTCCATAATTCAGTCAATTAATGTTAAACGAGGGCGCGTGTTTTCCAAATGTAAATATTGTTTTAAAAAACTGGACTCTCGGGGAGATTAATCTGTAAATAAAAATACCGCGTTTGTCTCATCCATTTCGGTTATACCTTTCGGCTAGCGAGATCTATTTACTTAGATCTTCTCTTCCTCCGTTCACCGATGCGCGTACCCTATTAGCAGTCGTAACTAGCGCGAGGAACGACTAGCCCACTTGACCTTACCCGCTGAGTTCAACGTTTTCCATATTATCAGGAACATCCTTTTCAAAACGTCGCCTCTGCAAATTGGCGTAAAGTGCTCGAGCGACAATAACGTCCTCCACTGTTCTGTCTTCTCTCCTTCTTACTCCTCGTCGTTTTCTTCCATATCTTTTTCTCGTCTCGTCGCCACATCTCAACCCGTCGTGGGTGGTGGATGATTCAGCTACGAGTACTATTCTATAAAGAATAAAGTTTCGATTTCTAGCTTTTCGAAACTTCACCGAACAAGAGGTTGATCGGCTATCGAATCGCAGAAGACTGCATTAAAAATTAATAAAATGTCGAGAAGAGACACATATTCATTAGAGTTTGTAATTTTTGACAGGTTTTTAATTATGTTGCGGCAAATGGATGCGTGATATTTCTAGATAATTATTTTTTTTTTGGTAATTAGCGGCTCTTCCTGTTTTGAGGATTGTCAACGATGATGTATGACCGGCAATTACGTAATTATGTCAAGAGCGATCAGATCCCAGAGTCCTCTCTTATGGTATTGACCTTTCTGTTCGTGCGCACGTGCTTCCGTGGAACTTAAAATAGACGAAGTGGGGTGGCGACAAATAAGGTCGACTACACATGCATAAGAACCAAGTTTCGTCGACCCCGCTCAATAAGCTCTTAGAAGATCTTGAGTGATTAATTTCGTGGTGGCTTCATGTCGTCGTTAATCATCTTCCAATCCACGAGTACGTCAAGAGTCACGATCACTCTCGAAACAAGCACTGACGTAGAGAAAAAACATTGGCAACAAACATTGGTTTTTTTTTTCAAAGATGGAAATATCTCGGAAAATATGTGTCCCTATTTAAAAGGAAAAAAAAATCGAATAAATATTCAAGAACATGTGAAGTAGGTGCAATCTTTCAAATTAGTTCTCCAGCGCTGTTATCTGCTGGAACATCTTAGATGGAAATGATAGCTTACAATTCAACTGAGCCTACGTGCGATAGTAGACAGGCGATAAAAATTCGTCGGGGTTCTGCACCACGAAATAATAGACTGTTAACGAAGTTGCATGCTCGCGTTCATTTACATTGCTGATCGCGCCGACCATCGAATCGAGGCAGTGGCTGTCGCCACGTCGACTCCTGACATCTGCGTCGACACGCATCGCAAACATTAGCTTTCGCGTGTAAGATGCACCACGCTATGGCGTGCAGTTGGAATGGGAATCAAAAGAAAAGACACCGAAAGCGCAGTATCGCATTCTTGACGGGAATAACTCGAGACACCCTATGGTCAAAAAATAAGTTGAAAGTACGGACGATTTTCTAAACTAGAACTCTCTTAAATTCTTAATCTAAAGTTCTCAATTTCTCGATACATTTCTATGAATTGCCTAATTTTTGTCATCAAACCTGCACATTCGTGATCCTTTTTTCATATCTCTCTTGCACGAGCACGGTGTTTCACACGCGTGTCATCTCCCCCGCTAAGCAATTAGGGTAAAAAAGTAGCCGGGTGTTTGTCGCTCACTCTGAATGATCTGTGATGGCTTCGTCGTCACGTTCCTCGAGGCGACGTGCGTCGTGAAGGCACGAGTCTCCCGCGTTTCCACTCCTCGATTGAGTCACCGGTGGACATGATATAAGACAATCGATCTAAGTAAGAGCTATTATGATTTCCACGTTTACGTCACCATTGTTTTTACCACCTAAGAAGCATTTTGTTTCTTACTTATTTGTCTGATTTTCTTTGTCACATTTATTTTATGCTAAATCTTCTAAATTAGTCTGGCTAAATTTTCTAAATTGGTCAACAGACGCGATCAGTCATCTTTAATCGGCTATTCTCCGATGACACATTGTCACAAATGTGATTTTTACAAATAAGAACTTTAGATTCATTCATAAGTAATCGCAACAATAATATATATCTGATAAAACTTCGGAGTTTCCCCACAATATCGTAGTCATACTTCTCAGAAGATTCGCAACAGAGACGGCGTTCGAGGAATTAAAACGATACTAATTCTTGTCATCAACCTTGATCGACCTTTTTAGTTCTATACCGCGGATTTTCTCCGGAAAATCGAGATCACCGCCCTTGTTTCTTCAAAATTATTAAGTGAATATAATTCGCTTTTTCATTTTTTTTTTTACAAACTTGATGAACGAGAAAAACTTTTCTTATAGAAAAATAACGGAAAACTCAATAGAAATAAACTATGAATGAATAACGCAGGCACATTTTTCTGTTGTTCTTGAGAATATTTCAAGATGAGATCCCACGAAAGAGAATACGTTAGGAGATGATTAAGAGGATGAAGAGACTAGGCAGAGAGAAGACGGCGGAAGAAAGAAAAGAGAAAGAGTGAGCACTCATATATTTATTTAGGAAAGAGAGAGAGGCGGATAAGCGCGCTGATAAAGCGACGAGGACGGTAAAGTGTAGAGGATAGAGAATATATGCAATGAGAAGAGAGAGAGAGGAGTGGCGAGACTACGATGTGGCGAGAGAGAAACAGAGACAGGCAGAGTGCGTGAGCGAGAATTGCGTATGTGAGGGACGCACGGTAGCTTCTCATAGCGAAGACAGTCGCTGCCTCGCCGCAAGGCTGCACGCATCGTGCCGGAAGAGGAGCCCGCCTACACCTTACGTGCGTGCCTTTCTTTTTGTGTCGCGTGTGTCACTTCTTCCGCATTCGAGTATCGATTCAAGTAAGCGCCATGGGATCGCGGTCCCCCCCCAAAATAAGTGCGTGACCAGTGTTCTTACAGTGCTGCGTGATTTAAAGTAAAGCTCGTACTCCGCACATTCGTGCGTTGGCTTGAAAAGGTGAAAGATAATCTCGCGAAAATCTCATCGTGTCTTGTATCTAGATTTTTAGTTGCAATTCAAGATATGAAAATGCAAATTATTCATTTATGTATGATAAATAATCTGCGTAATACTTTCTGCAAAAGTCATATCCGAGCCGATAGTCTGAAGCAATTCGAGAGTCCAAATTTTTGAATTATCAACCATCAACCTTTGTTTTCGTTTTGTAATTGACGACCTCAATCGTTAAAATGTGTAATCAGGCAAGGCGTTTCGGGAATGTAGGTAATTTCGAACGCAAAAATCGAAACGCAAACGCGAGCGCTGACGAAAAAAATGCCGGGGAAATTACCGACGCTACGAGTGCGGGGGATCCGCAAGGTTAAAAGCGCGGCCTGTCAAGAGTCGCGCGAGAGAGAGATTGGTGCAACAGCAGTAGCTCCACGGAGATTCTCGCTCCGAAAATAATCGTAGTATTTTTACCATCGCTTTATGTTCACTTCGCTGTCGTAAGCGACCGCACAAAGTGGCGTTAATTCAGCACCGGGTATATTCTCATAACATGAGAAGCCATGTCAATTTGGAAGAGGGACGTGGATTTGATTGCCCGGGAAAAAGACTGGCTGTCCGACACGAGCTCGATGCCGATCATATCTCTGTACCGATAATAGTACTCGCGCTTTTATTCCCGTGATGAATCATGCGGGCAACTTTCGCTTGAGGCGTCTATCGGCACTGCAAGCCGTATAAATAATTTCAGCTCAGAGACAGAAACACCAATTACGTCTATATTTCAATCATGGTGTATCCATGATCGATGTTATGAGCCTCGAGGAGCCTCGTCATTCGTCTCCTTTGCGTCATTTTTATTTCACGCGTTACATGTCATAGATTCATCATCAGAAGATTGTACCTCTTATATCATTTCTGTTTCTCCATAAATTATAATGTTATCAACTTGGTAACGAGATAGGTATAGTAATCGAAGCATTATCATTAAAATTTTAACTTATTCACTGCTGGGTAATGAGATCTTTTTTAAAATACTATTTCTTTTTGCTTTGGTAATATAATGTAGTCACAAAAGTAATAATGAGTTCTATTACTTGCTATTATTATTATTTGTAAGATTTCAATGCGTTTTAACTCATTTTTATTCTAAAAAAAAAATACATCTTGATATTATGCTAATAATAGCAGAAACAAATTAATGGAATTATTTTCATATGTATGTATGTATGTACATACATACCCGACAGTTAAACCAGCGCATCTAATTACATTTTCCTGTTGCGTTGCGGTTTCATCGTTCATTTGGATGTCCGACCTTTCGTACACCCACGAGGTCTCAATTCCTGCTTCAAAGCCTGATCGTGTCTTTCTGCGTTCGACATCGCGACTTCTAAGCGGCTAACGGGAATTCGAGTCACGGCCGGATGGCGCGATCGTTGAATTGATTCGACTTGAACTGAATGAAACGCGATTTATTCCAACTATCGCCTGTCGCGCTCTCTTCTTCTTCTTACTACTGCGCATCTCTGATCTTAAACGTTGAATTTCTATCCGTTGTATTTCTATCGGTTTAGGAATGAATCATACAATACCCGTTCGCGCGCAATTATTTCAACTCGCGGCTAATGGCCGATGTAAAACACAATGAAACGAATGAGGCCACTCGCTAAATGGACTCTTTTTATTGCAGACACTTGATAAGTCTTATCGGGACGTTCCCAAAATTCGCTGACGCTTGAGCGAGAGATAAAGCGCCGCGTGCGTTCCGAGCTTCGCGAAACGAATGAGAAACGAAATCGCTGCTGGCAAGATAGTTACAATTATCGGCACTTCGTCGACGTGTAAACTTCACACAGCTACCGCGCAGCGTGATCTCGCTCGAAAATGCCCGAGGGATGAGATTCGTGCTCCGACGTATCGACGCCACGACTTATCTCGGCTTTCACGACGCGTTTATTCCCAGTTGCTCCGACAATAAGACGTGACGTTTAGATGTGAGGTTTTTCCAATCATACCTCGTGCAGAATTCGCGATATCTCAACTTTGGCGCCTAGCCAGTTTGATTGCGTTCTGAATTGAAGAATATGTATAATTATATATATATATATATTATAATTACAATCGTATGTAATTATGTGAGGTCTCTGTAGATTTGTCGCGAATCTAAAGAAAAGTGTGTCATATATCTAATTAAATATTACAAAACGGTTTATTTAAAATTACATTTAAAATATAGAATTTTTCTTCAATTTATCTGTTTTTACTTATCTTTATTACTCTGTTTTCTGAACTATCGATTTTATTTCTCTTCTCCTTTCTGAATTTATTTATTCAACGGCAAAGAAAATCCGCCCGCAGGAATCTGTCGGAAGCACTTCGCGGTCTGCCTTATCTTCCTTGCGCCGCGCTAAAATCCGCTAGAAACGTAGGGAAATATTGTCAGATTTTCCCCGGCGCGTCTAATGATGTAGTGCCGGGCCAAGAAACGGTCCCGGCTAGCGAATTGGCCAAGTGGGGTAATTGCGCTGTTAGGCGTTACCGCTTCGATCGGCTGCTGCTGGTGCTGCAGGTGAATGAATCCCGACTCTCACGGTTCACGTTCGCCTCTTTAGTCTGTCCATCGACCCTAACTAGCTATTTATATACACAAGGAGCTCGTCTCTGTGGTCGTGCCACCGGCGGTATCTATGCTACGAACATACGCGCGCCCGTGTGCACGCACATAGCGCCGCGCGCGACGCGTACATACGCGCGCCCGACTCTCTCATCTGCCGAGTCACTCTCTGTGTGCGCCCAATTATAAGCATTCTAGATATCAATGCACGCCCCGTGAGAGAACACGGATATATGTGAATCGCTCTTTATAGAGCGGTGGGTTTTCAGTGTCGCCTGTGTGAACTGGTCCCGTAGACTGTAAGCCTCAGTGGCGTGTCGACGCGATAACGACGCGTATTTGAAGAAAGCGTGGTAACACGTTTTCAACTTGAACTCGCCCGGCTACTCGAGTTTCGCCTTTTCTTATCGGTCTCAGTGCGCGGTGTCTTACATAATTATACGTATAAAGATACGATACTTAACTATCTGAGCTTTTTACAATTTAATCCACGGTTCTTGTGTCATGTATTTTTATATATTTATATGTAAGTTTTGAAACTCACAATCAGTGTTATCGCCGCGGAAAGAGTAAACTCAATATATCAATATTAAATTCGTCTAATGTAGTATCCGTACAGTTTCGATACCTCTGTTAGGTAGGTATTACTGGTAGACGCTTCTGTTTGTATCAGGCGGAAATAGGAACGATGCCTGGCTGCGCTCAGACTAATTTGTCATTATATTGTTCGTCGAGCGTTCGTTTCGTTTCGAGTAATGGCTGTATCTTTCCCTAGTGTATCCCGCCTTTACGTATTCGAACACGCAATTGGATGCTATGTCGAGGGCACGTCGGAGACTCGTGATATTTTATGTGGCAAGAAGGAAGGAGAGAAAGAAAGGAGTATACATCATAAGCTACTTGTGGCACAATGATGAAACTCGATCATTTTAATAAACGACTTCTGTTTGGCTTATTATGCGGCAATCGTCAACCCGTCGCGACGGTAGTGAGTGTTGACGATCGCTAATCGATCGCATCGCGCGATCACCGTGATGCATTAGTAGAAATGGCAGGCATACCTGTTAAGTAACATCACGAACGAATGCGAATCATATTTGCATGCACTCCGACATGTGACGTAGGTAATATGCAGCACCAGCCGCGTCTCTTCGCGTTTTGCTACTCCCTTTCTCTCGTTCTATATTCGTAGCAAAAAGGAATAACCGCCGGCGAGGAGTCCGGCAACGTCGATTTGCCGCGAAGTTGTTGCGATAAACGTGAAATTACGCGTACGTTAATGGTTCGCTGGGAGAAGCATAATCATTGATTCTCACTCTTTCTCTCTCTCTCTCTCTCTTTTTTAATTTCTCTATATTTGTTCTTTTTGAATTCTCGGAATCCCTCGGCGAATTGTGATCGCTGTTGCACAATCTATTGGACGCATCGGGAACTTACCGAAATCTTATTAAATTGTAAATTGCGTGCAAATTGATATAAAGTGTTTGCGTTACCAAGAAGGTTGTCTCTAAAAATTATTATAAGTTATCAATTTAATGAGTTGTTTGTTCATTAGTAATTCTATTTGATCCTACACTGAAAAAAAATTCTGGTCAAAAACGGACGAATCAGAAAATCTTGTAGGCGTGATGAAATATTCTGGTTATTATAATAGAACTCAATATTTTATAAGTGATAAAGTATTGAGTTCTATTTATAAAACCAGAATTTCTATTATAATAACCAGAATATTATGTAGATCACGCCTACAAGATTCGTCCGTTTTTAACTAGCATTTTTTCAGTGTAGCTACATACAGAAAAATCTATACTACCTACTAGTAAATATACTTGTTACAAATATTTAGTAAGTTTTGTCTTATCCGCAAATCTATCATAAAATCATCATAAGCGTCACATTTACTTAAAACATATTCTGGACTTGTAACGAGTATATTTTAAACTATTATTAAGAAAATATTCTTTGCCGAAGAAAGCTGTTACTTAAACAAATTAAAATAAAATAAGTAATTGCTTTTTTCATCTGTAGAATGAATAATTTTTCTATGTGTCCTAGCTGCGCTAAAAAAAAGATTCGTGCTAAAAACTCAATTACAATCAATCCCCTGATTGGAGTGCGCAATGCGCGCCCGCGCATAGCACAGTACCTACCGCGTCGGATGGGCATGGAATTTTAACGTAATTTCTGTGTCCGCATCTCCCTTTTCTCCGTTCTAAATTTGTCCGTCGCAAAAGGAGCAAGCGCGCGCGCACGGGATGCGTCGCGTAAGAGAAATATGAATTTAATGCGCGCACAGAGATGCAGCGGCTGACTATTAAATCGGCTCGATTCCGATGTTGCGCGCTGGAAAAAAGATCTAATTACGTGTTCCGCCGTCTGAAATTCGCTCTCTAATCGGTCCATCCTAGCTCCGGCGCGAGTTATTTCCGCACGAAATTACAGCATCCTCGGCGGTGCTCGTGAAAAAAAGCGACTATCTTTCGCGGGCCGCGGACTTTTATCCGAGATTTTCTGACCGTACAACCCAGCCGTCCTCTTTGATGTCAGTTATTCTCGTTCAGGCTTGTGAGCGCGACTCGGCGAATATTGCGAGATAGTTCTTCCATTAGCCGGATACGTTTATCTGAGGATACGCGAGACGCAGAGACCTGTAAAATTTATTTGAACGCACGTATACAGGCTGTAAGGTAATGTTCTCTCCTCCACGCCCGCGTCTCGCTGCTTGCTATCTTCCTCGTCTTCTGGAGGCAATCGGCAGCGAATCAAGAGCAAAGAAACGGCCCCGGGAGTTACTACGTGAGCGGCTAATGCTACGTGGGAAAAAGGGCTCTTACTCGTAATTATTTTAAGCGGGAAATACGGTGTAAAAATAAAACATCGGGCCGCGGAGAATGATTCTACTTTAGTGCGATGTAGCGTGCTATCGGGATAATCTGGTGTTCCTGGAGGGCTATTGAACGTTTAAAGCGGTAATTAAATTATAGACGGATTTCCAAGAATAAACAATTAATGTACATTCGTTGCGGAGCGTTTAATTTCTTTTTCACTTCACGTGGATATAATTATCGGGATTGTATTTTTACTCTTATACAAGTCAGATGTAAGAGTCCACGCGTAATTATGTAATTTGCACCGGTCTCGGCCAGGTTTTTTTTTCTTTCTCTTTTTTTTTTATTGCGTAAGAGGTAAAAGATCGCTTATTTTCACACGGAGAAGAATTTGGTTGGATCCATCAGAAATCTGGATATATTAACCAGAATGTCTGGTGAAAAATTGCACGATCCATACTCTTGATTAAGTTAACTTGACAAGTTCGATAACGCGTTTCTGGTGAAGACAAGTATACAAGTTTGGTCACACATGTTCCAGTACAGATAACCATACAAATATGATTGCATTCTGAAAGCAACAAAATGTTCCGGTTGGTCACCAGAATATTTCATTGTAATAACCAGAAGTTCTGTTCGGTCCAATCAAATCTTGTTGAACGAAACATATGTTAATCCAACTGTGGTTGTTTTTGCCGTGCGAGTAAATAAAGCGTGCGTGCGCGCACGTAGGTGGAATGGGATTCCGGCGCACTTATGGACTAATCATAATTTCCGCTATGTAGATGCCGAGACGCCGTTACGTCACGCTGCGTACACCCGCACGGAAGCGTCGCGTCGTGATTACGTGAGCGATGCGCGGGCGGCGCGTAATTTACCGGCGACGCTTGATCGAGCGGCGACGAAAATTCGTGGCACGTGACGCGCGCGGAAAGCGCGTGCGTGAAAGTCGTGCGCTCGACGTGCACGCGTGCATTGCGTGCCGTGCGTGGCGTGCCGCCGTTTGTCGTGCATTTTCAATGGAGGGATAGCGCGACGCGCGAGCGAGAGTCATTGTTAAGTGGTCGCGCGAGCGCGGTATCTTTGGGCGTGTAAGTGTGGTTCGATGAACTTGGAGATACTTTTGTCTGCGGATCGTTGCGCGTGTTGATTTATCGCTCGCTCGCTCGAGCGCGCGCGCGCGCGCGCGGTCCGCTTGATCTTATTTTTCGGCACCGCGCACGCCGAGAACAACGAATCGCTTCTCTTAACGCGATGCAGAAGACGTCTTATCGTCGCGAAACACGCAGAAGCCTCGTCGCCCACGATTTGATGCCACGAAATTCCTCTGTAGGTTTTCAATTCGCGGGAAACAAAATTCTAGTGTTAAATTACAATAATGCCGCGAAATGAGCCTACAATTAATTGCGGAATAGATTACAATTAATTATGGTTTTTTTTCTTTTGACATAACTTAGGCATTTAGAAATTTCGATTATATTTAATTTTAATATTTATATTTAATTCGAATATTTGTACAGTAAAATATGTCCTTGTTATTGGTATTTTATTGCCCATTTAGGACCGGTTTTTTCAATTTCTTGGTAAGCCAACTACGAGTTAAATTATATGTCTGAAGTTGTCTAATTTGAAAATAAAACAAAGACAGACGTATGATTTAGCTATTAGTTAGCTTATCAAGAAGTTGGAAAAACTCTTAGATGGTCATTTGTTAATTTGTATGCTATCATAAAAGTCGGTTATTTGATTAGCTATATATACGTCAAAACAGATTCTTCGTATCCGATACTCGGTGAATTTTTTAACGGTTTTTTTTATACACGTAATAAACACGACGACGTAATAAACGCGACGTGATAAAGAGCATTAAAAAGTCGAAATATTAATGTTATTTTCTTTCCGTGATATATCGTACGCGAGTCAAAGTTTGCGTAAGTTATACACGATCGATTGACAATCATCGCATTAACGATCGCAAGCAGTTCGGCAGTGCCGTGTTACCGGATACCGTACGACGAAGGGGACGGCTTTATCACATTCGAATAAATAATGGCCCCGCGCATTGCTCATAAATCCTTACGTTTTCATGCGCGCTCATTAGCATTATCGCGCACAAACGACAGTATGTTAATCACTCGAATCGAGCGAATTAAATTTATTGCGCTCTGAATTTTCGAGGAGAATTAACGGTTCGAATTGTGGCGAAACGCGTAATTTGGGTGGGCGACTAGAGGATCGTCCAACTCATTCGCCAATTATATCAGTTGTACATTAAAGACTCGCCCACTTCTCAACGAGCGCGGAGGCTAAATTTTCTCGAGACTCGATATATTCGTGTTACATAAATTTCTCCGTACAAAACTCTCATTTTCTGAACAGAAAGATTTCTATTTGACATACTTTCACGAAATTATTTCCGCTTATATGCAATTATTAAACGATTATTTATTTCAGAGAACAAACAGCTGCTTCGGAACAAATTATCAATTAATTTATTTCGTCTTTTAAAATTACAAGAGAAACTCGTGATATTATCTCCGGTGAAATCTGGAAACGATAAAGAAAACCAGTTCACTGTATTTAGGAAAGAGAATTTAAGCGAAATTAAATATTTACATGTGTACATTAGTGGAACGTTATTATTTGTCACGAAGTATATTAACGCGATAATCAACGGGGCAATGGCTGGCAGGAAGGGCTTTAGCGATAAGTCGTGCGATAAATCAGCAAGTGGCATGAAAGAGCGAGGAATCGCGCGCGTCGCGGACATTGTCACGACGGTAAACCGGATGGCATGCGCGCAATCGTGGTCCGCGCTCAGTGCAAAACACTTGATGCTAGCTCGAAGTTCAAGGACGTCGTTACGCGCAAAAAGTCGCGGGAAATCATGGAAAAACTTGAACACCACAATGAAGTGGGGTAGATACGCGAGACGTGTCACGCAAACCAGTACTCGACAGCGTGGAGTTGCGACAGTCTACTTCAACGAATTGGTCGTTATAAGTAATGACGCATGTGAAATACAGATTTTTATTACGTACACGTTATTAAAGTCTTATTGAGGAAGAAATGAAACGTTTTCTCGTATCCTTCACCCAAAAAAAAAGTAACGTTCAAAGTGATTTTTCCTATAATCTCGTATTCTAAGCTTACTGTTTTACAGCAAATATATTCCTCTTTCAATAACGTGAAAAATACTTTTTTCTCTCTTAAAAACTCTTGTTTATACAATTTTTCTCTTGATTTCAGAGGAATCCTTTTCGGTTCAATATAAGAGTAAAATCTTCTAAGATTTACAGGATTCCACGTAGGGTAAACGGTACAGTAATTGATAGAGGTACAGTGATTGACACTTATGTGACATATTTGTACCCATAAAAGACAAATTACTCGCTGCGCAATAGATCATAAAGTACTTGAAGAACTTTCTTCCTCGGTATCTTACAATTAATCGCGCGACGAATAGTTCATTTATTACGAATACAAATATAACATAGTGTCAATCATCTTATGCTATCAATCATTGTATCGTTTTCCCTATATCAAAATTATATTTTTTTGGGGTGTTATAATTCGAATTTATGGAAAAATTCATATTGAAATTATATATAAAAAAAACGTCCGTTTAACTTTTGACAACTTTTTAGTCGTGTACGAGCATTGTGATTGAATGAATTACGTCGTCGCGTTACTTTTACTTAGCCAATCAGATATCGTTGGCCGTATATTTCTTTTTTTCTTTCTCGAAGAGGCAACAGCATCCCCGGACGAGCACACGGTCGAGGGTGGACCGCAAATCGATAATTCGATATTCGCGCAGCCCCCTCGGCACGAGCGAGCGAGACGAGAAAAGAGATAAATAGTCGCGGGGTCGAGAACACGCGTCGTTCTCGCAAAGGGAAGGTCCTTGTGCCACCGGGCGATTTGCATCCGAGGGTACTTGCCGCACGTGTGAGAGGGTTCCCTTTTCGCTAGGGCACGTTAGGGTATCAAGCGAGGATATCTCGGACTGACTACGAGAGGGTCGAAGCTTGAGGGTCGACGATAATGGTTTTCACGGAAGTTCACCTCGCTCTCTTTATACTACCGCACGAATTAAATATTATCTCATCGTGGAAACAAGCCGGACGATCTGAAAAAAAAGCAATGATATTAATAAAACGTCTGGGGTCGCGTTTAAATATTTGCTTCTCGAAGTTCTCTATAATTTAAAGAAAAAAATGACAATCTGTGCCAGGCATGTAATTTGCAGTATGACAAGAATCAGGATAGATTTTATTTTGCTTCCTTTCCATTTGAAAAATTTTGACATTTCAGATTAATTTAGTTTCCTGTATGTCTCGTTATATTTCGTTATATATGTAGAAGCTACGAATTCGCGGGAAATCGAGACACGCGACGAATGTCAGATCTGTGAAATTGACACCTCGAAATACGAATTTTTACAAAATTGATTTAGCATTTGATTGACCACAATTTGTTCACATTTGTCCATAAATTGATTTTTATTCACTTTTTTAATTTTAGTTCGACAAATTTTTTAATTTAGCTTAAATTTTTATGTTGACAAAAACGTTTATTTATGAATAAATGTGGACAAATTGTGGACAATTAAATGCGATATCAATGTTGAAAAAATTCGCATTTCGAGGTGCCTTCACAAATCTGTGAATGTCCACTCTTCTTAGTTATAGTTACTCCTTCCGCCAAATTCATTGTGTATAGGACACGACGGTGTAAAGATTACGGACGTGCCGAGAATTCTAGGGGTTCGTAGGGAATCGAACGCTATGAATTCCACCTCGTCTTCCGTTCCGACGAAAATTTCGATAGAAGTTCCTCGTCTTCTATCGAATTAATCGTACAAGTGTGACTTCGCGCAAAGGCATCTCGAAGATTTCTTTTCTCGGAATCAAGGCATCACCCTTTTCGCCCTTCTTCTATCATCCTTTTACGATTGTCATGTCCAGCAACGCTCCATCATCTTTAAAACCGTTACGTCGTGAAGAAGTATGCATGAATCATGCATACGGATTACCTATTGTAATCTAATTTAATTTATTGAAGTGGAGAACCTTATGAGAATTTCATCCTCCGTGACTTCGTGAAGAGGAATCCGGGGAATTCTTTTCCTCGAAATGAAGTTTGCCCTTTCTGCCCTTTCTCTTTCATCCTTTTACTTACTGTCGTATCCAGTAACCGCGCTCTAGCTTTATAACCGTTACATCGTGAAGAGATATGCATGAATCATGCACGTTAGCTGATATAATCTATCTTAATTCGTCGAGTTTGCTGTACAAGAATGATTTCTCTTCGGTGATTGCATATAAAAAAATGTGAAGGATTTCTTTTCTCGGAACGAAGATCACTTTTACCGCGTCTTTTCTTTATCACTGTGGCTACTAATGCTTCTATATTTGAAAATGTTACGACAAGAAGAAATATAATTTAATTTCTACGATTCTAAAATATGTACATAATGCAATTTAAGAGAATGACGTTTTCTATCATATTTTCTAATATATTAATGTCAAGAATTTAATATAAAAGAGATGTAAGAAGAATACGAACCATAAATTTGGTCAAAATAGTATAGAACGTTCTTTATAAATTACAAAAAGTTGCAGTAAAATCTATATTTACAGATCAATAAAGCATATATATAT